>UYYA01000210.1:0-89159 GCA_900624975.1 Angiostrongylus costaricensis | reverse complement strand
GGCTCTGAAGAAGGCGATACTGCCGAAACGTCAGCTAGCGTTGTATTGTATTGTGTTTTTATGGAAGTAAATGTATGCTAGATATTTAATTCAATTGCGCTAAATGTACACAGCTGCAAACCCAGACCGGTAAGTAACATTGTTCTTGTGAAAAATTGAACTGTGGTGAACCATGGGGAACTGTGCAGAAAACTACGGTATACGGAGATTCGTAGAAGAAGATTCGGTAACATGTATGGTAAACAACATGGTAGTTCTCATGAATGTTCCACTGGCAAAATCTTAACAGTAATATGAGTAATATGTGAAACACTTGAGAAATATTCAAGCTTTACAGTTTGCTTTTAACAAGCAAGAATATGTAGTAACTTGTAACTTGTAATGTATGTCATTATAAGCACACAACATAGTAGAGACAAATCTGCAAGAAAAAGAAAGTGCTGAAGATCGATAGCATTAACTTTTACCGGATATTGTGATGAGGTTAAAGTTGTATACATTAAGTGGGGTTAAACAAGAACGTAGTCCTAATAAAATTACGATTAAGAAGTGAAACGGTAAAACCAGTTGAGTGACGGCATTTAGGGGACAAGGTGGGAAAGGTTGACAAGGGAATATGCCATACGAGACGGTATTTTAAGGGACAAAAGGATTTTAAGGGGAAAGATTGAAAAGAGAATACGCCATAAGAGACGGTATTTCGAGGGACAAGGTCGACAAGAGAATATGCCATACGAGGCGGTATTTTAAGGGACTAAGGGATTTTAAGGGGAAAGGTTTACAAGAGAATACGCCATAAGAGACGGTATTTCGAGGGACAAGGTCGACAAGAGAATATGCCATACGAGACGATATTTTAAGGGAGAAGGTTGGCATGAGAATACGCCATAAGACCAGATAAGGATAAACGAACTATCAAATAATGACAAACCTTTACATAATCGAAACAGTTCTCGTTAGGCTGAAATAGAATTCACAAGGAAATGACTAGACAATAAATGTGAAAAATATGATATATACGATTAGGTTGAGTTTAAAACAACTCTCTGTGTTGATTAGTAAATCACGCATTCCACATCAATGAATAACAGTTAATATTAGTTAGGAAAAAAGGTAAGAGAGCAATGAAAGTGAGAGTATCACAAAATTTGAAAGAAAAAAAACCTTTTCTGAAAATACTACGAACACTTTATATAAGGAAAATGAATAAAACGAACTGCAAAAGGCATTTGCTTCCCTAAGACACCAAATTTTCACATGACGTTTGATTTTCCAATGGAATATTAAGTCTTTGTCGAGTTTATGATAAGGGGCACCTTATCAGCAGCTACCTTTCTTGATATGCGGTAAGCGGGCAATAAAGGAGTGGGCTGCAGCTGTCATCTCCCGCTGGCTGCGAGTACCACCAGTTACCAAACGCATCCACCGACGTGAATACTGTAGAAATGGGAATAATTGCAGTCATTCCAGCAATATTCGAAGAAGTCTAGAAGATATCGAAAAAAATTAGACGATCGTACCGGTTTGAGCGGTTTTTTTGGCACCTCGAAAACATCGGAAACGCTACATTCTCGCCGTCGCTTCAATGCCTCATTAACGTCTTCGACCTGAATAGACTTAAAATTCAAATTAATATACTTTTCACACGATCCCACGATTATTGGAAAGCGCGTAGCACAGTTGTTAAAGGCGCCCTGCAATACTCATGAGAGCGATTCACGTGCACCAGGCTCCTCTGGGGTCGGCAAAGTGGTACGAGATCCCTCTGGGAAGATAGCATCACTGGCAAATCGGTACGCCACTGCGAGTCATTGTAAAGACCAAATATGCATTCAGTCACCTCCAACGATGCTTGATGAGATTCAACACCTAGAGCCTTATTTATCATTTTATCACGTATATTATGTATTATCTCAGCATTTCATTCGTTCAGTTAGCCTCTTCGCATCCACCATCTTTTTTACGAACGTCGTTGAATGCCTATAGAGTCCATTCTTCTTGGAATCATGAGAGAGCCGCGCTACGATATTCCTATGTAGATTGAAGTGAAGTGATCACTATGATACCAATCTCCCAACGCCGCAAAGATGGGTGGATTGGTAAGCCGGCTGCTGGGCCGAACTAGCACCTTGTTCTTAATGGAAGAATGACATGCAAATTCGTGAATCATTCAAAAATTATTACATACCTTTAAAACATAGTACAGATAATATCGACTCCATTATTTACTGCCTGATATAATTTTTTATGGCAGGCTATTATGTGAAATTATCAAACCACAATGATGCTGAGATATCTGCAAAACTATGGACCGTAGTGGAGATCGAACACCATATTACCCTTCCCGGGGGCTAACGCGGTTCACCACCACCACACCATACGGGTACCTCGCTTCGCCTGTCTCTCAGCTAGTTCTCTATCTACCAATGCCATCAGCAACCACCTGGAGATATTTGCAACCTAACCTGAAAAACCTGCGCTCAGGAGTTTTCCAAATATCGTCGTTGAATAGCATTATTGTGATAACACAAATAGCTTCATAAGGATATAATCATGAATATTAAAGCGAGTTTTCTTATCTTGAAAGGCAGTTGAAAACAGGTGCCCATGTTACCTTTTTCGGGAATTAATATCTGGTTTTAATCTAGATTTTCAAAATGGCATATTTCAACCGAGAACATACTTCATCAAGCGAAATAAAAGCCATTAGAATCTACATTTTTTTATCAACCAGAATCGAGCTTACTTATTCCTGTTCCTTAAAATTCTGAATTTCCTGAGGCGATGAAGTTGGTGAAGACAGTTTCAGCCTCGATATGGTTTCTAAAACACTTTTCGCAAAGCAAGTTTCCCAGTTTGAAGGAGTGATAGACGCCAGTCGATGTCCGACGAGCAAGGTAGATGAGGCAAAGTTTCGAAGCAAAACTAGCGTAATCATTGTAGCGTCGGTGGTTCAATGTTCAGCCGCACAATACTGTGAAGAATTAATCCCGCTACTATCAAGTGTGGCCACAACAGTTGAATTGTCTGGAGCTTTTCTCGCTATGCGGGACGTACTTCTCCGCCGTAACAACAAACCGGCTATGAACCATCATATAGGTAGCATGACCTTCTTTTTGGTGAAATTTCGGATTTGGGAAGTGCTGCATTCCATCATAATGCTCAAGCACTGGTCCGACAGTCAGTTATCGTAAAGAATTCATTTCTCGTCGCACATAACATTACGGTTAAGAAATGGGTTGTTCTGGTTGTGAAGAAGCGCCTACGATAACTCAAAACGATGAATTCTTTGATTGTCACTCAACTTGTGCGACACCTGTTTTTCCAAATTCTTAGACCCTCTGATGTTCTTTAAGTGTTCAAAAACAGCTGAGATGCGTATACTGAGTTCTTCTGTAGGTTCTTAAACAGTTTACATCTGCTTGCCTACAGCAAAAGCTTCAATTCACTGTCGCAAACAGTAGAACGGCCGTGACTTTCTTCAACTTCAAGGTCGAACTCGTCACAACGATATTTTCAAAACCAACGTTACACTGTGCATTCGCTAGCACTTCTTTGGGCCCACATCTCATCAATATTTCGATCCGTTTACGCTGCGTACGTCCTGGTTTGAATTCGTAAAAGTAACATTGTCAGAATATCTGCTTTCACATTGCATTTCCAAACTCTCGAAATTTGAAAAAAAAAGTTGTACAACAACTTAGTTGTACGGGGCGAAAGTGCATAAAGTCAGATTTTCAACTATATAATAATACATAATATGAAGAAAAAATTAAAACAAGGTGGGCCAGACACGTAATGAGTATGAATGACAACTGATGGGCAAGAGCCGTTAGTGACAGCATTCCTCGGGATGTTAAACGCACTGCAAGAAGACCACCGACCCGGTGGTCAAAGTTCTTAACGAAAAGCCTAGAAGAAAAATATGGTGCTCAACGAGTTCCTAGAGGGAGCAGAAACCACTGGGCTACTCTTGCATGCGACAGGGAAAAGTGGAAGATTTACTGGCGCCCGCTCGGGTCACAGAAGAAATTGAATTTCAAATCGAACATTAATTTTGAAGCAACCTAGTAGAAAACTAACATCAAACGGTAAAAGATATCTAAAACTTCGTCCGCATAGTGCATCAGTCAAAGGCTTTTCAAAAACGCTACAGATGCAAACAGTGGGAACGATAACTACTTCATTCTCGCTGGTCGGCAAAACCTTTAGGTACTTAGAGTCCGGCCAAGATCGATCTCCTCTCCTACGACAAGAAAGTAACAGCCACTTTTAACTTCGAACCTACAAATCTTCTTTTACAGGGGAACTTAGTTGACACTAAAACCATTAGAATCTATACATCATCCCTAACAATATCAAAGTTTTATTAATCTATAAGGTCTAAATTCTGAATTATGGAGCCGTATTTCTAACACTCTTGGAGCAATGACATAAAAGCTCTTCTATAACTTTTATAGCAATTGGAAGATTACTACCAAATGTTCAAAACCTGAATCACCGCGAAGTGTTTATAGCTGTATAGATATATTTAGTTAAAAAAAATCACTACACTACAAAAACTCATAGAACACTGCCTTCATTTCTGCTAATAAAGTGATATAGCCCACGCTCACCGTTTTATTTGGTACCGGCTTTTTTCCAGTGGTCTCGTTCTCCAACACGGGCACATTCGAATTGTCGGTCTTAACAATGAAAATCCGACATAAAACATCAGAAAGAACATAGCAATCCAATCAAATACCGAATGTTCTGCTTAAGGGATTATGTATTTTGAGAACATCTCGGATCGAACAAAAACGTTACAAAAGACAAACTGAGCGATAAATTTAAGAAGGAATGTGGGAACCAACGAAATGTTATGCAAATACATGGCTTACAAGGAGCTTCCTGGGTTGGAGAATTCCCTGTCGTTGCACATCTCGCATGGCCCGTTTAAAAGAGGATGGCGTTGGTGGTGATGACCTCGTCATCATGACTTCGCTTGGTAATGTCTCCTCTGTCGGTTTACTGAACGAAATCATAGAGGTGGACTGGAAGGGAAGGAATCGGCACAACCAACGTGCTAAAAACCTCTGTACAACGCGACCTTTTCATCCAAAACACCTTAGAAAATCGGTTTCTTGTTCTTGTTAAAATTTTTGTCCTTCTTGCCTTATTTATCTCTGGCAAGAGGATTACAGATTGCTGTAATGAAATCTACGTTCTATGGCCAGAAGGAACAAAAAAAAGATAAACGGTAAGGCGCTGAACGTTGATCAATCCTTTAGAGGATTAACTCCATCAGCACTCATAGAGATGCCTAGGTGTATACAGGGCCTAAAACGGAGACTAAATATGTATCAACTCAATGTTCTTAACCTCCCAGAGCAAACTGGTACTAATTTGGCAGCTCTGAAAGGACCGCACGCTTCCTTCAGCCTCCACGTGGGATCGAACCGACTCTATTGCGAGGCTCCTCTAAACACCTGCATACGCTTGGTAGAAATGATAAGCACTTACCAAATATCGGCATAAGGATTGGGTATAGGTGCAATAGATGCCGTGCAATTCAGATATGGCTGAGGAGACGAAGGCAATGGAGTGGACGTTGCATGGAGATTGCATACATCGTTTCCAAATAATCCAGAGTCATCTGTCTACAAAACAACATGAAAACATGAAAATAAAAAAAAACTCAAACCATGAAAAATATGAAATAAATATTTTCTTAACTTTACATGATCCAGCTTCATATATTGTGCTGATCCTAGAAATATTACCATATGGTTTTCTATCCCCATCCGACGAGGGTCACCAAATTTTAATCCATACTTGAATGCCATTAAAGGAGTTTGTTATCTTCATGAAAGTCTTTGAACGCTGGACAAATTCATTTTGCCCGAAATCTTGGGAGTGCTCAAGCACAGCATGGATCTCCATAACAGGCTACCGCCCACCTTTGGAATCAGACGGAGCTCTTTCTAAACACCTCTGCTAGAAATCCACTATGTTTCTACATTATTGAGTTTATAAAAAGATTTACTCGCGTAACGTTCCGACGTCTTTGTCGTCGTTAATACCGGATTGATCCACGTCGATGGTCCACAGGTGGCCGGTCTCGCGAAGTAGGTGGTCGTCGTCGCATCGAGACAAGTACTGCGAAGTGGAGCTCACTGCACAAATGAAGCTTTCTTGGAGGTGCCACTTTATACAGTACGATTCGCCGACTCCCCGATAGATGGGGTTCTGGATTGGTCCCGGGGGGTTAGACCATCGACCAGTGCATACTATTGCATGACATTTCTAACCAATACGGTCCGATAAACACATTTTTCTGTCAACTCAAAATTTCTAAAAATGGAAAATATCCACAAACATAATCCGAATGAAAAAAAACAACATAAACTTAGTGTTTCCAAGAATAGTTGTAAATGAAGTGCAATGTAATAAAACAATGTCTGATTAACTAAAATGTACTAATTTCTTGAAATTACATTACTATGAGAAGAAAATACCATTCCGGCATCGAGTTCGTAGCCATCTCCCATTGTCATTGGCATGGTTCTATCAAAACTTGTATCATCACTAGTTGAAGGCATTTGTAAACATCTAAATAGTGAAATAATAACAGTAGAAGTAGAATATGAAACTTATCAAATTTTCTAACTTACCTAGAAACCTTGGCTGGTCCAGCTCCTTCCATATGATACGGATTTGTCATATCACCTATTTGGAAAGTCTTTTCTATGGAGCCATCACGATAGCGAAATCCTAAAGGATATAGCTCAAAGTTGAGGTCTCAAAAGAAAGAAGAACGAAGAAATAAAGGACAACCCAAGGAATATCGCCATTACCAAAAACATTTTCGCAATTTGACAGCCGTAATACTCTGTCACTGAAAGTTGGAGAGTTGAAGGAGGACAGTCGAAAAGACCTCAAACATAATAGCGATGAAAAAATTGGATAATATCTCATGAATCTGGTAGCTGATTAAATTGCAATAATCCTCATACCGAAAAGGTGATGGAGTGGCGCTCATGTGGATCCCAGGTCGCGATGTTGGGGTTCTTAATTCAGGTGAGCGATCCATCTGAAACAAAAAACGGTCCTCAAATGGACCACATTTCATCCATTTAAGCGATGTACTGTAAAGAACAGAATTTTTCAGTACTCGAGCTGTCACATAAAACTTTTCACAACTAAAACGATTTCCAGACTGAAGGCCAACAATTCATTGAAATCTGTGCAATTCACCGATGACAAGACTAGAGTTTCACAAACGATCGCGTTTTGTATTAACAATCGAAAGTCCCATTATACTTCCGTACTAGTGAATTCTAAAACATAGTGAATAAGACCTCTCAACGGTTTACCGCTTCATCGCGACTGGGAGGTGTCCCTGGATGTCGGGCTGCGATGTACAGCAGGGATTAATCCTCTGACAGGATCTCCCAAACTGAGGAGTCCGGCGTTTCTTTCAGGAAGTCTAGCTAAGAGTAAACCAATACCAGGATCCATCACCGTCCTGGTATGAAACTAGTCGCATGGGGGCAAATCTTTCTCTGATCCACAATGGTGGTGACTGTCAATGGTGATGATGACCTGGGCAGACCTTGGCTAGCCTGATCTCGGGACTCCAGGGAAACACCATGGTTAAACCAGCAGAACACCGAAGAATGGAAATTTTGCTGGGCCCGTACAACCAGTAAGAGTGGGTAAATCAAGTATCCAAGTAAGCAAGCAATGAATAAAGACGATTGAAGGGTTATTTCGATTTGAGAGGGTTTATGATCAGCTTTGCAAATTACAGGTGAATCTCCGGTTTTACTTCCCACTTTTGCTCCCCAATACAATCAAGATTTCAATGAAAGCGTAGAAAATAATACAACGCTTAAAGACACACACAGCAGAGCAGTAACAATTTATTTTTGTCGTTATTTATACACCGTGGTGTAATACAAACATCCGATTCTAGCATTTTTTCATTCGCTTCGTTTTCTAGCTCACACAATCCTTAAAAATCTTTGGAAGTGCATGAAGCTTCGGCTTTTGCTTGAGGATTTGGTTTTCTTCAGAACTGTCGTTGGATGCTAGAGGAGTTGATTCTCCCTACATTCCTGGCACATCACTTTTACAGCGCTCCCATATCATCACTGCCAAGGTTGTTGCCGGGTTTTGATAGAAGTAAGCTCTCCAAGTAAAGCCTGGCACTAAGTTTCCAACGACCTAAAGGACGGGAGGTTTGATTGGGTGATATGCGGTCGAACCATCAGTCTTACATGTATTACTACCCGTCACAAATAACTAATATGCTTCCCGAATTCCGTGTAAGAATAATACGAACTTTAACATAATTATAACGATTAAGGACAATATGCGTCAAACGATCAGTACTGTAAGCATCTCTGTCCTACGCCGTGACATCTACCTGGCCTTTTATCAAGACTACAGGGCGAACTTTCCAGTTCTTCTGAACCAAATTAAACATACATACATAAAAAACAATATTTTAGCTGTTCTTTTTAAATAATGGGCCAGACTGTTTACGTCTAACAGAAAGCGTGTTCAAGACATAGCATAACTAATTCCGGACTTCAACTTAGGCAAAAGTGGCTCATTTTGTAAGACGAATAAAACATCTGGAAAAGACGAGAATCTCATCGTCGCAGAAAAAACTTACCCGATTGACAATTGGCGGACTGCTGAAGGTGAGATTCAAACCGACTCCTGAATCAGCAGACGTACCCAATATGGAGGGGTCCGTTGAACGTGCACCAATCGGCGTGTTAGCTCGAGGCCACTTGGTTGGTGGACTGTACTCAATTACTGGTTGTGCCGGATCAATAGTACCGGGTTGTGGTAATGGCTGGTGCTCCACTAACCATGATGGCCCGGCCGATGACCACATGAGGTAGCTGGCTCGATAAAGACTGAAACATGGGCAGAGTTCTTTATTTAACACTTCGACATCAATAGACATAAGATGAACATAATACAGTAGGGCTAAATCGGAGGAACACACTATAAATCAATCAACAAAATGGAGCGACATTCCCAATATTTCGAGACGAAAACAATGAAATCGTTATGGAACATGTGCTAAGAAATGTACCCATAATAAAGGATAAAGGATAGAAAGGTCTTGCTAATATAAATTACAATTCCCGTTAATCACGAAGGAGTTCCACTTCGTCATTTACGACTGCAAACCCGACAAAGACATCTCACTGTTTAACTCAGATCCTACTATGTAATGTAATATTTAACAACAGCTGACAGAAATTGATGACGTCACTGTAGTCCAGTTATCAAAACAATTCGATGAACCCTTGATATGAAGCCTAAGCTTCAGAGCAGTTGGTGACAGTTTGGACAGCTGTCTGCACTTCGACTTAAAACGCCCCAGCAGGGAAAGTATGTTAGGAAAGGTCATCGCCCTTCTGAGAACGGCCATAATGCGTTACTGGTTACTGCTGGGTCATGGGTCATCACTGCCGACGGTCGACGGCAATCTGATGCTGACCTTGCCTTGCTGGTGTGCCAGTGCCGAGCGCAGTGGTGTTAAGGTTGCCGAGCGGGACGATCAGTCGAGGAGGCTCGCCCCTCCGACCGCAGATCGATCGATCGTCGCGATGCCTGGAACACCTAGCAGCGGATGGGCGGCGGACCACGTCCTTTGTTTCCCATCTGCCGAAACCCTCCGCTTCCCAGACCCGTTCACTGGCCGCTCGGGCGAAATGCCCGCTGTGCAAATTTGCATACTGCAACAGATAACCAGTGGATATTCGCCAATGTGAGGAATCATTCGGATCCTTCACGAGCCATCATCACGAAGATGTCATGATGAAATAGAACGTATAACTACTGCTGAACTGGAGATAAACTCCGATGAACATGAGTTATTTCCTTTCTGGACGAAGCTGCCTGCATACAGCATGGAACTACCGTGTTGTTGACATGAAACCAAATTTATGAGTGATAAAGGAGACTGTTTTGGTTCCTGGACAAGAAAACTGACAGCACAGGAAATCAGTGGAGAGTTGAATAAATAAGATAGTAGTCTCGATAACCCTTACTGGGAGAAGTAGTGTACGATCTGCTGGCACCTGACTGGGAAATGCAAGCCGGCCGAGAATGGGAGACTGGGCGGTCGCGGCGATTACGGCCGGAATGATTCGTATAATGATCACGCAGCTGGTAGTTATACCCTTACCGTTTCGGCTACATCATCCCGCTACTGCCTTTTGTCCTATAGACCAAGTAGAAGACCAGATTCATTCATCGGATTTATATGTGGGATGTGTGCGTATCACAGTGGTTAGAGTGGTCCTGAAAGCCACACTTCGTTGTTGGCTTGGTTCGATCACAAGTACCGAACTAACCAAGCCTTCCATTCGTCAGACTGATATCGGGACTCCAGGAAACTACAGTGGCTAAACCAGCAGGTCTCCAAAATCATGGAGATTATGGTGGGACCCGCACAGCTAGTGAGGACGGGCCGTTCAAGCATCAACTATCAAGCAAGTTTTTCGAAATAGTTCAATGACTGGTGATTTAACTGGTAATTAACTGTTAGTTTTCATCGCCGCGATGAATCATCGGATTTTTTGTGCAATAATGTACGGGTTTAAAAACACCAAAATAGACGCAGCATAGGTTACAAAACACTTCTAAATGCTGACATCAACCTATTTTTGTGATAGATCACATCATATAGTAAATCATGGCATATATACCACTCATACCCATAGACCGACAGGGCAAAGTCGCTTCCACAACCGTGCAATATTCAAAACCCTTGTGTCCTGTGGTTATGGGAAAAATGTTGTTTCTAAATCCTAATGCGTCGTTTTCTTTTGAGCAATCGCGAGGTTGCTATACAGCATACATTTACTTTCGTACAAAACAAGTACAATACAACAGTAGCTGACGTTTCGGTAGTATCGCCTTCTTCAGAGCCTGGAAGAGTATCTAGACGTTAACCTTTTATTTACTGTCTAGTACAACTTTTCATGGCAGGATATTATGTGAATTGCAACCACAATGGTGCTGAGGTATTTGCAAAACTCCGGACAGCTGGTGTCTGTGGTACGGATCGAACACGTTATTACCTTTTCCGGAGGATAACGCGTTCACCACCACACCATACTTCTCCTCTCCGGAAAGTGTAATAATGGGTTCGATCCCCATTGCAGACATCTGCGGTTCGGAGTTTTGCAAATACCTCAGCATCATTGTGTTTGTAGTTATTGTTTCTTATAGAGAAAAACAGTACTTCTGTAAAGGCTGAAAATTCGGTTTCGTCGCAAGGAGGAGGGCCGGTCAACGCCGCGCATTAGTTAAATAACTGGCAATAGAGCTGGAGACAGTATTGTTTCGTCTCCAACATAGAGATACCAGAAATACCGTAGCAGAAGTCACGAAGCTACCCACGATTGCTTCTGGCAAAAGTGGTGAGAATAAACGTCGCCATTTTCGTCCCTTTGACGAAGCTCTGATATGGCAGCGTTAGAAGGCTGGTAAAATCTCTGGACTGTATTCTTCAAGTTTCCGAAATTTCAAGGGATTATGGTAATGATCTGTACTTAGAACGAACTCCTGCTATTATACATTTACAACACACCGAGAATTTAATGATGCAAATGGAGAAGATCAAGTGCAACGAACCGATCCAGACGAGAAGACGTTGCTCATGAAGAACTAGAATTTCCCAAATCATTGTGGCTGTAGCGTCTATCTGACGCCTAGTTTTTGGGAGTCGCTTTGTATTGACCCCAACTCATGTCGGTCGATCTGTTTACTTGCAAGTGTGAGCGTAAAGACTCAAGTAGGACTGCAAGTGTTAACACCGTTTATAAAATTGGAAAGCAGACCGAAACATGCAACAGGGACAGACTCGGCCTGTAGTCAACAAGGCAGTCCTGTCGATGAAAGTCGATTCCCTTGAAGTACAAATGATTCGAATCATATCTTGACAAAACATGGGTGCGTGCCGGGTTTGAAAGTCGCAGCAGTGAAGCATTACGTGGAAGATCATACCTTCAACGAAGTGAAAATGGGTAATTTTGTCGATAAGAACAGCTCAAATAGAATGGCAATGGCTCAGTTTTTCTGAAATTATTGCTCAAATATAATGTCAATATAATGTCAACTGACGGAAAACAAACGGACGGACTGAACTATTGACTCGGATCATCGGCTCTGATGAAGACGAAGACGTCGGAACGTTAGCCGAATAAAACAGTTTACCAACCTCGTGTAAGCTTAGGAAAGAAAGAATAGAAACGGATGTTTTGCTGTACAAGGAACTTTGTCCCCAAAAATATTAGAAGGGCACTAGACGAAGGACGTTCTTACGAATAATTTGGTTAGAAAGTAGGATTGTATACGATATACCATGTCAACACGATAATAGCGGTCTTGAAGTATCGCGACAAGCACAAGAGACCATTACGTCTCTCCCCATTAGCTTAAGAAAGGCTTCGATTCGGATAAGAAAGAAGCAACCATGGAAACCTTGGACCATTATGGTGTGTTTGTTCAGTGTGCACAGATCTTCATTAGCTATAGAAAATCTTCATGAGTGGAGTTTTGCAGTTTCTAAGTATGGTAATTCTTGCCATCTCATCGAATGTATCCAGTGATTTTATCAACAATGTCATACGAGAACTGGCACTAAAGAATTCAAAGGTGTTGACCCGTAGATGTTTGTAGGTGAGTAACCTTATCCAATTAAGCATTAACCAAGGCAAAAATGCTACTGATTATAAAGCAATCGATCTTCGATTTCATTTCAGTGAGACGCAGGCTTGAACTAGATATTCCATTTGAGTTAAGTGAGACGGATAGCTCCAAATGTTCCATCGATGTGCATTCCGCATTGGGCATAGTAGGACGAAACCAACGGCGTAGAATAACTACTTCATGGACATTTCTGCCATAATGAACAAGTCGATAACGTGGTCGATAAGTAAGTAGGATGTTAAGATCTTTCAGCGGACTCCGTCCTATGTCTGTGATGACGCACTGTTTCCACTGTTTATATGTATTGTACATGTACATGTGCAATACACCACATTTCATTGACAAGCCAACACGAGATCGTTATCAAACTTTTGTCCAGCTAACGTCTTGACGTCTTCATCTTCAACACAGCCGATGATCCGAATTGATGGTCCACAGTGGCCTCCCATCTCAATATGGTGCCCGGTGCCCTCATCGGTGTATAAAGTCGAACCATCTTCAGTGGAGAACCGCTACAACCTCACCCGGCTGCGCTCTTTTGTACAGGACGGTCGTTGTTGATAACGACTATCGGTTGACAATAATTTATTTGACAATCCATCCTGCAGCAGTCGGTATTAAATGGCCCTTAGCGTACGTAGCGAAGTAATACCATCGTAAACTGGACTGCCCATAGCCTTGGTCTAAATAATCAATGTACATTATTCTCATAAATAAGCTATACCGACTGCTGCCGTATAGATTGCCCTTTCTAAAACAAATTTTTACCAACCGATAATCATTAACAACAGCCATCCTGTGTAAAAGAGTGCTGTCCGGTGAGATTGCAGCGGTACTCCACTAAAGAATATTCGTCTCGATAGGCCCACGAAGACACCACATCGAGAAAACGGGCGACTATGGGCTATCGATTCCGACCATCAGCTCTGATGAAGATGCAAACGCCGGAAGGTCAGTCCAATAAACGTTTGATAACGACCTCGTATCAACTTATTAATGAAATAATGTACATTGATCATTCGTAACAAGGTTAAATGAAAGTTGATTTACAACTGTACATGTGCACTATAACAGATGATTTTTATTAAACAATATTTATTCTCAGATCTTAATATAACTTTCATCGAAAGAGTGAGTAGCATCGCCATAACAGCTGATATTCCATATATCTCAAGACGGCTGTTTAGAGTACTCATCTTCTGAGGAGCTAATTGAGTGCATATAAAGTTAAACACAATGCACACTGTCCCTCAGAAGATTGGTACTAGGTCAGGTCATCTCGGTGTACTGAGATAAATTTCAGTGCATTGGTGAAAACCAATATTTATACCGAGAACAAGTATACTTTTGAACAAGTAGGACTAATTGTTCAATTGAGGCACTGACCATAACGACAACATGTACAAAAACTAAACAAGACTAACCTAGTCCGCTCCACTAAGAATATATCAAGTTATAAGACATCGTATTCCTAGTGCAATAATATCTACCACGGTACAATTCTGCTCTAAACTAAATAAAATGGTCTCTTCGAAGAAACTCAAAAAAAGCTCCTAAGAGGGCTACCTAGAAGAGAAAGGAAAAAATGGATAGTACACTTAAACAATACAGCAATGAAAGTGAATGTATCTGGGCGAAAATACCGGTTTTAAACAAGGCTTACCAGCAACAAACATAAATACAATTAATAAGTGTAACAAGAAAAATGAGCGTCGCGTTTGGAACAGTAAAAATCGAAGATCGAAAAGGTAGACGATACATTAATATACAAAGAAGCGCAAGAACTACTAAAGACTAGCCTTAGGTTGGCCGAAAACATTAATTGTACCATCACTTGAAGCAACAGCAATCATGCATCTAAACTGAATGTTGCAAAAGCAAGAAAAAAGACCCGAAACAATTTGACACAAAAGAATCAAAACATTCTTACTTGGATACTTGGAAGAGCCGTCCTCACAGGTTGTGCGGGTCTCAGCACAATGCCCACTTTTCGGAGTTTTATTGGCCTAGCCACTGTGGTTCTCTGGAGCCCAGAGGTCAGCCTAGCCAAAGCGTGCCACGGATCGTCATCACCACAGGCAGTCGCAGCCCTTGTGGAACAGAGGGAGATTTGCCACCACGCCACTAGTTTGGTACCAGGACGGTGACGATTCCGGGTATTGATTTACTACTAGCTGGGTTTCCTGACGGAAACACCGGACTCCTTCTCAGCTTGAGAGACCTTGCCAGGTGACGGATGCCTCCGCTGTGCCTCACAGCCCGACACTCAAGAACACATCCCAGCCACGACGAGGAGGTAAACCGTTGCGAGAATCTCCCAAAAATCAAAACAGATACATGAGATAGCGAACCTGAGTTTGTGCATTGCAACTGCAGATAAGCTTTGCACACCACGTTCAGAATCTCCCAGTCGAATTACAGAAAGAGGAACACCGCAGATGTCGTACAACTTCACTTCGTAGTTGTAAACGCAACCGAACATCTGAATAAAACCATTTGCAGTGCTCCATTGTTTGAAGGAATCAAACGAATCACCTCAGCATTCTTATGGACAATAAGGTTTTTCAAATCTTCACGGGCCCTATGGTCCGATTCCATTTCAACGACAGGAACCTGCAGCGAATATTGACAGTCAATAGAAAAAGAAAACTAAAAAAGCAAAGCAACACAGCAAATATAATTAAGTCGAAAAACAAAGTAAATGGTCATTACAGAGGGGCATAAGTAACACAGTGATGTCCAATAGTACGATAAGTATTTGCTTCCAACTCGTCTCACGCTAGTCAAGCTTCTTAAGTCGTCCGATTCCTGAGACTTTGGAACGTCCAGTACGGTTGACCCAAAACGGCTCACAGATCAGAAGATGTAATTGGACATTTACAGAGAAGACCGACCGAAAATCCCCAAGCAGCAACTGAACTCACACGCAGAATCCGTAGACCTCCATAGTTCACAGATCCGAGAAAACGAAATCCAATAGAAGAAGTACTGAGGTCCCGTAGTGTTACAAGGGATGTAGCGTGATGTAAATAAATTAGCTGTGACAATTTATCTAATTCTCTGTCCGTAGATTAAACAATGTTTCTGAAAGTGGAGCATGGAAGAGTGCTAGGGAAGGACATTAAACGGAAGTGATAAGCGAAGAGACTTTAAAATGAAATAGCAATTGGGAAAGATTGGTTTAAAACCGAGCTGAAAAAGACTGTACTGTGGCTGCTTAAATAACACAAAAAAGAAACGTTCTCGTTCATGTTGTATGGCACGGCTGTGAGGTCTACAAGTAGTATCAAGGCCGAATCCTTAGCCAAACTTTTATTTCAAAGATTTTTTCTATTAGACCTCACTTAGTCCCCAAGAGAAGCGCTATGCATTCGACTTCATCAGTTATCGGTTAGAGGTGACTGAATGCATATGTGGCCTACTCAGTGGCTTGCGATGGCCTCACTATGTATGAGCTAGTTCGGAGATAAATGCACGATTGGTAATGTAGTTTTTATTGTACACTTTTAGTAGATTTTTTCGAACACTATACAGTTGTATATCAATTCAAAGCTAATTTTACGAACTTTAGCATCGTATGATCAAATTACAATACCAAACGCATTCTAGGCATATGTTCTACGTTAAGATTTGAGATGTCCAAAAAGCAATCCTGATAGGCTAATCGTTAAGAATTCAAACTAGGCGCATATAGGGAAGGGATCGAAATATTAATGAGATATACGATCAACGAAGTGCTAAACGAACGCATTGTGCAACGCTGGCTTGCAAAATTCTGTCGTTACAAATTCGACCATGGAGATGAAGAATGTTGGGGAAGCCTCTCTGCTACTGAAAACGATGAACTGAAGGCTTTGTGTGAGTATTTCAACTCTTTCAGAGCATCTAAAGAAAACTAGAAAGTCGATCGACAAGCTCGACAAATAGATGCAGTACGAATTGAAAAAACCTACCGCTTTAAAAGATTGTCGGCAATCTTGCGCAACAAGAACGACAAGGTTATAGACACTATTGTGACCTTGTACGACAAATGGATCTACTACAACAACCAGCGACGAAGTGTTCAGCAGGTAGATCGCGAACAAACTCCGCAACACTACTCAAAGCGGAAATTATACCGAAAGTTATGCTGACCGTTCGCTGTTATGTAGCTGGTTTGATCAATCACAGTTTACTGAACCAGGGTTAAACGACTAAAGCGGATAAGTATGCCCAGCGATCAATGACACACACGAGAAATTTCAACAGCTGCGGCTTTCATTGGTAAACAGAAAGGGGCAGTCCTCCTCTAGGATAACGCGCGATCACACATCCCATTGACGCTGCAAAGGTTGAGCGAGTTGGGTTAAGAAGCTCTTCCCCATCCACCTTCCTCCCCAAACTCCTCACCTACCCACTACCACTTCATATAGCATCTCGATAACTTTTTTTTTTGTGAGAAATACTTCAGAAACCAAGTCGAGTCCAACAGTGCCTTCAATGACTTCACCGGACCAAGAAGTCCAGAATTCCTAAGCAACCGGAACAAGTGAACTTGTTTCTCATTAGTAGAAACGTGTAGGTTCTAAGGGATTCCAAAATTCGATTATGTCGAGGCAGTTTTTACAACTTGTAGACTCTGGAGAGATTTAAGGCGTTGGATCGAGGTGACAACCAGAGGTCACTTTTAACAACCACGCTACACGCGTTTTGAAAGGATAGCGGATGAATCTCTTGGTGTTGATCAATCCCTGAGGGATGCGCCACGCATTCGACTTTACTAATCATCGTTAGAGGTGACTGAATGCATATCTGACCTTTATCTGACTCGCGGTGGTCTATGCATTGTGCCAGTGCTGCAATCCTCCCAGACAAGTCTGGTACCAATATGCCGACTACGGAGGGATGAAAAGCTTGGCGAGCCTAGGGCGTGGGGATTGATCCCATGAATATGGCAGGGCGTACCTGACCACTGTGCTACGTGCGCTCCTCCGCGTTTTAATACTTGTGTTAATTAGTCAAAAACAGTATAAATATGGCGTTAACTCTCACCATGGGTTTAGACAATAATATTGATTTGGTCGAACAAAAAAATCGTAGTTAAACACAGATTGATGTCGACGTTTGAAACTCGACTATGTTTCGCATAAAGTTTCAGTAATATCTTTTGCCACAAGTTTTACAAACAATCAAAGACAACAGACATACCTTGAACATTCTCGGTTCCCAAACGCAGACACTTCCGGTTTCATCAGCAGCTGTAACAATGGCGGTACCCTTGGTGTTTACTCGGATCGCAACTCCTACTATGCGTGCTGCTAAGTCGTGAAATGACATGACTGGGGACTCTTTACCAGAAACGCGAATATCATGGATGTTCAGTACACCATCACGATAACCTTAACTCATATCGGTCAGCACAATTAAAAATTTCATAGTGAACTATGGACATACCAGCCGCAATGAGATCATTGTGGTCGAGTTCACCAGAAAGCGCTGATACTGCACCTTTCCTTACAGCTACTGCAATATCCTGAGAAGTTCTCTCGTAGTGGGCATCCCAAACTCGTATTACACGCACATTGCCACCACAAACTAAGCGACCTGTGTCTTGACTCCAGCTGAAAATGTATAATACCAATAAATTTAAGATCTAATCATGGCGAGGAATTGAAAATATGTTCAGTCATTAAAGCTAAAGCTCTTAAGCACTCGGCGTTGATCAATCCTTGTGCGATGCGCCATGCATTCGACTTCATGATGCATCGTTGGAGGTTACTGAACGCATATCTGACCTTCACAATGACTCGCGGTAGCCTACCAATGTACCGAACCAGTGCTGCTATCCTCCCAGACAAATCTGGTACCAATTTGCTTACCCCGGAGGGATGGAAGGCTTGGTGAGCCTTGAGCGCGAGAATCAATCTCATGGGTATTGTGGGGTGCCTCCGACCACTGCACCACACGCACCCCTACATTAACGATGATTTAAGAAAGAAGGAAAAAGTATAAATCTCAATACATAAAAGGAGACCATCTTAGAGTGCTTTTCAGTGGTAATAAAACAAAAACTGGACCAAAAATACACCATTTAATTCCACATGCTCATTCTATTTGACTAAACAACTATCACCAACTCATATAAGGTAACTGGACCGGAATAGTTCGTAATCGGTAATCGTGACTGATCGCATAGTGGATTTGATGCAGTGACGAGTTGAGGTATATCTTCTATTTCGTGCGAGTGAATATTGTACGAAAGATCCCACACCTTAAAATATCAATCTTCATAGGTGTAGTATACTGAAATCTATTTGGAAATCGGCAACAGAAATACAGAGACACTCACTCTTACAATACCGGTAGCCGATCCGCACAGCAACATTTCGTGAGACATCTCGTTTATGACTATCACTGAAGTTGTTTTGTCCTTAAGTTTTCGTAGTTTATGATATGTTTCAAAACGAAAAATGAACAAGAACTGTAATACAGTCACAATGAAAAACTAGCTGAGAGAAAGGCGAAACGAAGGACCCGCATGGTATAGTGGTAAACGCGTTAGCCCGCAAAGGGTGATAGCGCGTTCGTTGCTCACCGCAGACACCTGTGGTTCGGAGTCTTGGAAATAACCTACCATCACATAATACCTCACATAATACACTGCCGCAAAAATTTTTATAGGCAGTAGATAAAAATGTTAACATAGTAACTGTAATATGTGAAAGAATTTGCAGAAATCAAAATAAACAACTCACAGAATTGAACGGATTTCCGCCATTGCAGAGGAATCTTTGAGCAAGACTACTATGTGTTTTTTCATAGCGAGTAATAAATATTTCATCACCATCTGTGGTATATATACTCTTTCGCAACATCGAGAATGAAACAACAGTAGGGCACGTCGGAACTCTCGTAGTAGTCAACGATGTGTCACACGGCACCGTCTATCAAAATCACGTTTGTTATTGATTCCAAAGTAGTAGAAAGTCTTGATAAGACCCAAAAATGATACTTTAAAAACTTCAAATTCGGTATGCGCTTGTTGTTTTTGTCCTTGTTCGACAAAAATTGTCCAGTCCGTCGGATTCACCAACGTCAGCGCACGATCGGTGAAGTCCTCCACTTCTTCTTTAGACTGAAATATCAAAATTACATTAAAAGTCACTCCCTACACCCTAATAATTCACTTACATGAATGAGATCTAGAATTGGTTGCACAAATATGCGACTGCACCATGGAACAAACTCTGAACCAAGCATGGGTTCTACGGAGCTTTCCAAGGGCGTGCCCATAGAAAACTGGCCACGTGCCGTCTAAATCAATCAGAAACCGCTCGCCACACTTTCTAGACTACGTTTTAAATGTACCGACCGTCCCTCTCTTCGGAGTAAACGATTGCTTCAACATATCAGTAAGTTGTGAGCGTGACTCTGAACCTGTAATTAACGTTCATGTAATTGGTTCAGATGGAGACTACTCATTTCTCTACCAACAGTTTCCACTCAATTATATGTGTACTAAGGACACTATTTACAACACAACTGCACCCATTGACGATGAAGTGATGGGTGTGAATGCATACGTTCGTCTTCGAAATAGGCGCTTACACAGGAAATAAATGGCGCTTATAGTGTTCATAAATGGCAAATGTCATTTCATCGCAGTTACATGGTTAGATTTTAACGTCCACGGAGTAGCACTAATTGTATTTCATTGCACGTCGCGCTAATAACGAGTAGTGACATTTTTGAATATTTCATTAGCTAAGTCTATTTCTCACCTCCAGGGGTTTTGCATCATTGAAGCAACGTGCTCCTCTACCAGTGACCTTAGAAAACACAAGAGAAATTCCCCAGATAGTATGAAAAGTTTTGTCACCATAGCACACATATATAAACACATACTTAGATATCCTATTTTCACACATCAGGAAGCACGTAGAGGGTAGTCGAGGTAAGACGCACCCACGTAGATTGGAGGCGAGTCTTGGGAAGGAAGTCGAGCCATGGCGTTTTGACGATATATTGTTTTCGTTCCGCGTTTGTCAAATGTCAAATGTAGGTCAAGAGTGATATTGACAGGAATTCCGAAACAGTGCAGCCATGGTATTGCAAGGCCTTTCCCACGGACATTCGTCAGCACCTGTGGATCAGATGGAGATTAGCTGCTTTGCTACTCAGATTTTTCCAGGACGTTTCCTTTTTTATGACGGCAACGAATATAGAGATGAGTTAACCGGCTCCTTTAAGATGATGTAAGCAGCCGAACGTTCAACCACAACCGTATTTTACAATATTCTATGAAGAAGACGGGCCAACTTCACAAAGTCATCATTCAATCTTGAAAATGCAGTTGGCTAAGAAGTCAAACAATGGAAGAACTACGGAACTCACCTAGACAATAGGCAAATTAGTGCATTAGTATTTGCAAAGAACTCATCTAATAATGGATGGAAAGGTCATTTAATTGGTAGGGGACCGCAACATGAACCGTACATGTACAAGTGCTCGTTGTCAACGTGAGCACCCTTGTAGGAACCCTTTATTAATAAACAATGAAAAAGAAATTGAAACACTAATAGGTTTAAGCGGTGTATTGAGAAAACAACGAACCTCTAGGCGTAAGTGGAAAATGTGAAGGCATTGATAATTTCCGCTGTTGTACTTGTTTTGACGGACGCTGAAGAGTCGAGGAGCTTGGTTTCGTTACAGAGGAATGATGATTAAAATCTCCATTAGGTGTTCCAAAATCAGCGTCATTACACGGAGATAACATATTTAGATTCACATTTCCTTCCGATGGTAATACAGAAGTGCCTGCCGTCACAGGGCTACCAATCATAAACCTTACTCCACCTATAAAATATTAGAACAATAAAATAGCTATAACCTTAGTGATATAAAAGGATAACATCACAGTTGACAAACTATCAACTGCAATTTTCTATAGATTACAATCGCATAACAAATTGTTAACGTGAAAAACCCGTACTATGAATTCCGTTACAACAACTAATCAAACGAAAGACCAACGAAACAGTACCTCCTTCATTGTCACTACTTTTCATTGATTTCGACGAACTGTCCGTCACAGTAACTTCATCAAAAGACGCCCCTCCAAATGGAAATGGTGTCTCGACTTTTGGAATCTAAGACAGAATATCTAATGAAATCAAAACATTTGTAATTAGGACAAAAGACAACTTGCAGTTGCAAGACTTGACACTTTCTCAATCTTTTCATTCAGAGCTGTAGCACTGTTCTGAAGCTCCATTGCTACAAATTCCACCCTTCGAACCAATTTCTGGGCCATCCGAGCAATCTGAACAAAAAGTTGCACGCACACACGCCTTATTACTATTCTTCTGCAAATAGAAGAAATATGACCAATAGAATCGGAACTGGAATTGGAAACACACAACTGGAATCAAACACAGAACACTACCTTCTCTACAGGATCAAGGGATAATCGCAGCAACGCTAACCAGGTTCGTTCTAGAGGTCCTTTAAAATTTTTGTTTTCCAAGTAGTTGAGCTGCTTTATGGCTCTCTCCCTAGAAGTTCCACGAAGATTTTGGCAACACGGAAAGAAAGATTGGATGAAAAAATCCATTGAAATAAGAATTTACAACCACAACGATGCTGAAATATTTGCAAAACTTCGGACCGCAGGTGTCTGCGGTAAGAACCCAACACGCGATTATCTTTTCTGGGGGATAACGAGTTCACCACCACCATGCGAGTCCTTCGTTTCGTCTCTCTCAGCTAGATTTTTATCTACCACTGCCATCAGTAATAAAAGTCTAGATTTTTACCTGAAGGCAACATCACTTTCCGACGGACCAGTGTATTCTGATACGACTGACATCACTTGGCTGATGGAACAGGAGAAATAATTCCGACTTGCTAGGTCGTTCATAGTTACAACCTTAAAACTCCAGTTATAATTGTAGCCAATGTGCACAGAAACTTTAAGCGTTTCAAAAGAAAAACAAAGACACAGTTATATGTGAACGAAATATGGAGATGTGATGCTTAAATTCTGTACCTCTTCGACACCAACGACAGATTCACCAGGTCGCTGTCGTTTTTTATGTACAAATGACTTTCGCCCATTCAATCTAAAGTGTTAAAAATTCATGGAAGCAGGGATAAAAGTAGAGATATGCCCAGATAATCACTGGAATTGAATGCTATAACTGATTAAAACGCACGTTTGAAAGTACGACGAACCAGTTGCATCACTGTCTCCTAACGTAGCTGCAATGTCAACAACATTGTGCTCAAATTGGTCCTCGTTTGCATCGGCAATTATCACAATATCCAGTGTCTCCGATAAGTCCCAGAAAATCTTCGCGAAACGTTGCTCGAAATCAATTATATACCACTAAAATTAAAGAGTCAAAACAATGAAATAAACAGAAAAGTGTAAACCGGAGAAGGAAAATGTATGACACCTGAAGGGCAATCAAGAGCTCCTCACGTACAAGAACCGATCCATCCTTTGTACATTTAAAACAAAGTTCGTCACATATTTCCTGATCTATCTTAACATATGAAAATAGATTAAAACAATCCACACGGCACAATGCTTAAAGGAAATAGTAAGTGTAAAGTCCTACCGTCGCTGCATGTTCGTTAGTCTCCGAGCGATTTTTTACTAAACAACCTAAGGCGTAGACAGCAGCAGCACGGACTTCAGGAGCATTGTCATCAAGCTCTTTCAGAACCTAAGCCAACACGTACATGTAGACGTTATGGATAAAGATAACCATAAACACCTCACGGGTACCTTTGCGTAAGCAACCAGGCGAACAGCTTGCCATCTGGCAGGGTCGTAATCAGCCCAAAGGCGGCCTAATCCAATTAATATCCACAATTTCAGGAGGCGGCAGTCTTTTGCTTGATTTTCGCTTAGTAATTCAGTACATAGATTAACATAGCCTTTCTTCGTTAAATTCTCTTGTGCTATTCTATAAAAATAGAGTTTAGAAAATGAAAAACCGAAAAATGTAAACAAGAATGAAGAAAAAATGCTGAGAAACGATGCAAAAGAAGCTTCTTTTACCTGTAGTTGTTGTGAAACAAAGATGCTAGTACAAAAGCAACGACGATTTTCTGTCGTGGAAGTGTGTCTGGATCATTCAAGATGGCTACGAAGAAATGATACCTTGAAAAGGTCGTATTTAAACTGTTTGAAACACCGTGAAAAATGTGCCGAGCACCAAATACGAATCAATAACACAATCGCCACGATAAGCATTGACTAAAATGAGTATGGATAGAAAGGATGATAAGATTTTTTCTCTTAGATGTTGAATTTTAGAAAAAAAATTATTCAACTGTTTTCCCGTATCACAAAATTACGAACTACACCGCTCTAAGATAAGCCTATCTAGCACAGATTTTGTAGTAGAGAAAAAAATTCTGAATGAGATAGTTCGTTTGAACGAGTGTCAACCCGAGTTCTTGCCTTTTGTATGGGACGATATTTTCATATGTCTCTACTGCACAAACACAAGAGCGTACAGAAACAATACTGTCAGTATTGCTTAATGTAAAAGAAAGTTTCTCTTTCTATCAGAAAACTTGGTGCCCTTACCTTAATTGGACAGGTTTGGAACGGTTTGTAGGTTCGAAACGAGTAGGTTCATCACCGTTCTCTTTAAACAATTCCAATTGTACGCTTGGATCAACAGCCAGAATCTGCAGGCAATCCGAAACTCAGCAAGGTTTCACATTAAGATTTTCTTCAAAACGTATACGGTCTGCTACATAGTCCTAGACTAGTAACTCAGTCCACTCTTTATTTCTGTGTTTCCACAAGTATATCTTGCCTAATGCATTAATCTCATGAATAAGCGTTAACGATTACCTGTGATGTAGACCAGAAAACACCTAGCGACGCTACGGTAGGAGCTCACGAAACAAGAATTTGCTCAACCAGTGAGAGAAAAGGTTCAGTACTATACTAAACATAATAGCGCTCCTTTAATGACAGAAATCGCGAAGGACGAAGTATGCCAGTTAAATGACGAGACCCTTGTCATTCGTGCAAAGATGCCATCAGGAAATTTCGGTGGATTACGCCACTTCGTTTAACCTTCCGTTACCCATCTCATTGATTTACATAAAATCCTTCCACCTCGTTCTGGCAACGTCCTCAACCTGTGCGCCAAGACACGATCTATGTTATCAAATGGTACTTACCAAAGGATGGGAGCGAATTTAAAGCATTCTGTGAACAGTTAGAAGAAGGTTTAATAACGAAAAGCCTCTAAATAAAATTCGTTGTCGAAAACTTCGATTTCAAATAAGAACGATCTATAGAAGTTGACAAAAGTCGGGAAAAACCGTCGTTCCTACTATCTCCGCCACAGAAATCCAATTCCAAGAAAAAAAAATTAATTGCTGTTCAACATAGAAATGACCTAATTTCACGATTCATGCGGAGATGGATGATATACTCACAGATAAACGGGTACTAACTGAACCACCACCAAAATGCCATCAACGTGCACTGGATCACTGTCCTCGTAAGAAGATACAATTCTACTGTTAGTTGAAAAGAACTATCATCAAATAAGGACAGGAAAAGTTGTGCACGATGAGACCGTTTTGGAGAGCTTTCTCTAGGTGGCAAGTTAACGAAGTCCGACCGAAAACTACGAGCTGCTGATCGAAGGGATCGCACTTTCTGCCGAACATGCCTCAGGCGTCTCCTTGACTACCAATAAAGTGTTCGAGCACAGAACAGAAGAGAATGCCGATCCAATTTCAGCACACCTAACACGAGTGGCAATAAATACTAGAGTCTAAAAAGATACCGTCGAAACCTATGTAAGTACAGTTTTCTCTTGTCATTCTTGATCAGTAAAGGTGGGATTGCAATGTTAACTTTCTATTTACTGCCTACCAAAATCTTTCAAGGCGACGTGCTATGTGAAATGCAACTATCATAATGCTAAAATATTTGCAAAACGCCGTACCGCAGGTGCCTGCGGTGGTGATCGAACCCGCTATTACCCTTTTCATAGGGCCGAAGCGTTCACCACGACGTCATGCAGGTCCTTCGTTTCACCTTTCTCTCAGCTAGTTTTCCATCTAAAAATGGAATCACTAGCGCAATATGCAGAGGAAAATAGTCCTAGATTAGACAATAGCATTGCATATTTCCCTCGACCCTGAACCCACTAATTGCATAAACTTCTCGCGACAACTTTACCTCAGAAGGAAAGGATCCTAAAAAGTCAGCTGATCCGTCGTAAAAAGAAGGAGAGAAACATGGGAAAAATTCGCAACTCTCAAAAAGCCACTGATCAAGTGAGTGGTCCATAACTCTACGCTCAAACGTACAAATCAGAGGTCCTTCCAGCACTCTGCCAAGTAGCTAAGAAAATGGACTGATACATTGACTACGTCATAAATTCTTAGCAGCATTCACAAACGTTTGAAGGAAACCTGAAACATAAGCGGATCGAATACCCAGTTCTAATTTCAAAGTTTCTCAATATACTGCCCGGTCGTATAATGAGAAGAATACAGGATAGGTTTACAAAGAAATGCAGAGTAGACTCGAAACAAAAGCAAGAGTCTCCTGAGAAGACTACTTACACGACAGGTGGACATTTTTGTAGATATTACCAAAACATATGCTATATTAGCATCAGCAAATATTTCACAGATCACCAAATTCTCCTCACGTCACCATATTCAAGGCAGACTCCACGATGGGACGATTACTACGAAGGAAAGAAATGAACAGAAACTGTGATCGTACTCAACTGTGTATTCACACGTCTAAGTAGATTATACTTCAGAAAGATAAATGCTACGCAAACTTTACGTTATAGCTGAGTTCTCATAAGAGAACTAGTACGTAGGTGATAACTATCGCAATTTTCCCGTCGATAAATATATAAAATAATTGCCACGACCGACTTTCTATTAACCTCGGCATTGATCAAGTAATTTTCTTCGTATTTTTGTTGAGCAAACGCGAGGTGTTATTATTCTTTGTTCACGATTAAGCTGACGTTTCGGCGGATTTCGCCTTCCTCAGAGCCTGGAAAGGTCAAGTTCATAGCAATCTACTCGGCCAGACGCCTCCATAACCAAACAAAGAAACTCTAAACCAAGATTTCAATCACTTTGAACACAGCTTTGCACACTGACCGCTTCCTATGAGGTTTCCACTAAGTATGTTACGTAGAGTCCAACCGCACAGAAATCACATGGAAGTATAATGTGCCCCTCACATCAGAAAAGCAGTTTTATATACTGCCCTATATCACGCGTGATAATGAGGCATTCTTCCCTGCGAAAAAAATGGTGGAAATTCTCCTTCCCTGTTCTCTTTCCCTAACTAACGTGTGCACGGGAAGAGAGCAGAGAGAGGAGTCCCGGAACTTGGCACGGCAAATAGCCATTTCTAATGGCTACGAAACTGTAGCTCAGGATAGGTGTAGAGGAAATCGTAGGCCTCCAAACGACAACTCTAGCGATAGAAGGGTCCCGTTTATCCTACCCTTCATCTCAAATGATATAAGTACAGCTATACGCTGCTTAAGAAGGGCGGGCTTAGAGAATTCGGTGAGCGTAGTTGAAATACCACCGAGTAATCCTAAGCGCCAGCTAGTTCGTAACCGCCTATATGACCGTCTATGTGCAACTCAAAATTGCATAATTTGCCCCAGTGGTAGAGACGGTGATTGCATGAGCTCGGGTACAGTTTATCTGATCTCCTGTAAGACGTGTGGTGACGAATACATTGGCGAAACGGGTAAACCCCTCTGTGTCCGCATGAAAGAACACCTAGCCGGCAAAAATAGACCAAATACCCCGCTAGGCACGCCTAGGACCCAGAGACATAACGGGGACGACTTCGAAGTATGAGTCATGATCCTCGCACGCGAATCAAGAACACAGACGCGAAAAACTCTCGAGGCACTCTGGATTAATTCCAGAAATCCGAAAATGAACCGCAGGGAAGAATGCCTCATTATCACGCGTGATATAGGGCAGTATATAAAACTGCTTCTCTGATGTGAGGGGCACTTTCCATGTGATTTCTGTGCGGTTGGTCTCTACGTGACATACTTAGTGGAAACCTCATAGGAAGCGGTGAGTGTGCAAAGCTGTATTCAAAGTGATTGAAATCTTGGTTTAGAGTTTCTTTGTTTGGTTATGGAGGCGTCTGGCCGAGTAGATTGCTATGAACTTGACCTTTCCAGGCTCTGAGGAAGGCGAAATCCGCCGAAACGTCAGCTTAATCGTGAACAAAGAATAATAACACCTCGCGTTTGCTCAACAAAAATACGAAGAAAATATAAAATAATGCTTAGAAATCTAGTAGCTGAACGTATGTGTGGTACAACAAACCTTAGCCCATATGAAAGCAAGCCACGTTCGAAGTTCCCTTGATGTGCTCTGCAGTAACTTGAGCATGTAAGGAAAAATACCGACTGAAAGTGAATAGCCAACGGCCCATTGCCCAAGATCCAGGAAACGTGCAAGCAGTTCAAGAGCGCGCTGTCGATGAGCCTAGTATTTGAACGTAACAACATTAGCAAAAGAAAGGAACCATATCGGTTGTAAACTCACTTGACTTAGCAGAACCTGAAGAACAATAGGAAGTTGTTCAGGTGATGATTGTTTGTTAACTCCGTATTCAAGCCAAACCTTCAATACGTTAATGATAACAGAAAACTTTAGCTCTCCCTGGATTACTTTAACGATTAAATATTCTACACTATACGTGAAAGCATACAGCATATGAAAATAAGGCTCACTGAAAGAAATTTCTTGGTAGATAAAAAGGAGTACTAGTGTGGAGACGAGAAAAAAAAATGTTAAGCAGTGAACTGGCTGACACAAAGGCAAAGCAAGGGCTTCAGTAGTGCAGTGAGTAACATGTGAGTCCTTGGAAAGGGTAATCGCGGATTCGAATCTGGTTTGGGGTCCAAGCATTGCAAATGCCTCAGCCTCATAGTGGTTGTAACTACAAAGACAGACAGTAATTTTAAATTTAAACATTGCAATTTATTCAGGGCTTGGGTATACTGAACTAGCTACTAATAGATCCCATCAGGTAGGAAGGTGCTGGTTTGACCCCTTTCTCAACACTCTCCACGCAATCCAAGTGGGAACGCCTTAGCCTGGTTGCCTCAGGACTCCACGGAGAATCAACACGACCTGCATTTTACGACACTCACAAGGAAGACGACGAAATCCTCAAACATAAATCCTAAAGAACGGGCGAAATATTCGAAAACCATTGTGGACGATGAATGCGAGAAAAACAAATGGGATGCGTGAAGTGCTCGGATCAGCACAACAGATGTGATGACAAGACATGTAAATAGAAGAATAATCATGTTTAAATGAGTTAAAGACATTAAAAATAAGGATAGAAAAAAATATGATGAACACAAAGAGTGGCACAAGATAGAGGGAGACAAAAAAGAAGTAGAAGATAGAAAAAGAGACTGAGATGCTGCATAGATTCCGCAAAGAAGAAAGAAATTACTGTTTTTGAACAAGTCAGAATCTCGAAATCAAACATATTTGTTATTGCATTCTTATTTACTGCCTATTCTTTTTTCATGGTAGGGCAAGATGTGAAATATAACTACAATTATGCTGAGATATTTACAAAACTTCCGAAAGCAAGTGTCTGGGGTGGGGATCGAACAAGGTATTATTCTTTCCAAGGGCTAACGCGTGAACCATTACACCATGCGGGTCCTCTTTCTCCTTTCTCTCAGCCGTGATTTTTAGGTGTTATCAAACTCATATGTTATGCTTGGTCCGGACACTGTATCAGAGTGTTCCAAAATATTAGCAAAAAAGGATTAATACAAAGTCAAGTTAAATAAAACCAAATAAAAACTAACGTGTAAAAATTACCTCAAATGCCTTCAATTGTTCAATAAAGAACCAATTATGAGGGACATCTTGACCGTCACCAATAATACCCGACAAGTCGATTAAGGCTTAATGAAAAAGCAAAGAAGGTGAGCGTAGAATCTAGCGTAAATATGGACAATAGAGTAAACTGAATTGAAACTTACTGTTTAAGGTGGAAATAGAGCTTCTAAAAAACAAATCTCTCCCAATCACTTGAAAACTGAGCTTAGGAGTAAGCAGGTTGTGAATATGATTGAGTGATAGGTCAAGTGTATATTCCCAAGAATCCCACAGGGGATGGTCTGCAGTACTAGGGAGAGCTGGAGAAGAGACAACATCTATAAAGTAATTCGTTAGCTATTATAAAAGTACGGTAATGGTAATCATGACAACTCACTACATCCGTTTCCAGACATTACTCGCTCAGCAAGAAGAAAGCTCCGAAATAAAGAGGCTAGCAAGAGATCCTTAAGTGCTGAATTAGAGACACCAACAAACATCCAAAACACTTGCATTGCATGCGGCTGATGTTAACCAACTGATCCAAGCAAGAACCGGTATACAAAAGTCCGCTATTCGCCTCTTTCTTTGTGGAAGAACGCGTTTAGCATCGACTCGTTTGAAGGACACAAAAAGCACCATTTCTTTTTACGGTGTTATAAAACTCCTACTTTTAGCGAGATGCTAGCAAATCACTAGCTATGTTAAACCATGGTGGAAAAGCTGGTTGTACGTGAGTAAGATTGTGCAGCTTTCAGAGACTTGATGTGAGACACATCTCTTTGAGGGGATCATTAATACTCCTTGTATCTACCGGTCGCTGATTAAATGTTGTTGGCCGAGTCAATGTGTTCGACATAGTTCAAATATGTGCAAGCACAAGAATATACGTATGGAGCAATATACGGACGGAATAAATCAACCCGAGCATAGGAAAGCACACGCTGTCAAACAGCATGCATTTAACCCACTAACCCCGTCAGATGAAAATGTGCTAATAATTGTAACCTCCAATTTACTCAGTCCCTTGAAAATCCAAGTAGGGAGATTAAAATTCTACAACACAAAATAACGATGTACGTACTTGTCTGAATAAACGTTGAAAATCATCCCTTGGCAAAGCGTTCCACGCTATAGTATCTGTTATAGCAGTGAAAATCCAGTTTAATTCTCCAAGAATAGTTCTTCGATCATTCAACTGACCAGGAATCTCGTCAAGCAAATTTGGTGGAAATTGATTTTTCCTGCCATTCTTTATCAAGTACCTAAACAATGCTTACGTTGTTTTTAGTAAAATGTGCAAATCAGGTGAACAGTACCAAAGAATGCTTGTATGTATGGGAGTAGTTAAACATGATGTAAATAAATCAGCAGGAAGTTCGGGATTCATTGGCAGACGTTCATCTTCACGACATGCCGCAAGTTGAATACAATCCTGGAAAATGTATGAGTAGTTCAGAGAACTGAAAAATTATGGGGATGTTAACACCTAATGTACGGAACATGCTGACTGAGCAACTGCAGATTTCATTACTTAAAGACCTACAAAAGAATGCTTTATTTTGCATTCTCATGGTCTGCACATATACTTGATACTTGAATGGCCCGCCCTCATTGGTTGTGTGGGCTTCAGCATAATCGCCATTTTTCGGAGATCTGCTGGTTAAGCCGTTGTGGTTCCCTGGAATCCCGAGATCAGCCTGGCCAAAATCTACCTCAGGTCTTCACCACCACAGGCAGTAGCAGCCCTTGTAGATCAGAGGAAGCTTTGCCACCATGCGGCTTTAATACCATGACGGTGGCGGAACCTGGTGTTGGTCTCCTGGTCCTGGTGTACTGGTATGTGCACATAGAACTTTTAAAATATTCTTGTGCTTACAAGACTGTTTAGACGTGAAGATTACAAAAATTAAGGACGAAATTTAATGTTTTAGGATTCCCAAGCAAAGCGTTGTAGCTGCAAACACCAACTAGTGGAAGACAGCGATTCTTTCAGTTCTACAGAAACTGGGTCTAACCGGTCCAACATCCGAAATATAAGCTTAGATTTGAAAAAAACACCGCATAAATACATTTCATGGTAGTTAAAATTGTATAGGAAGAGGGTATACGAATAGTTGACAAAGACCTATACATTGCGATATTTTTTTACTTTGACCAATAAAGCTCACAATGAAGCCGGAAGCGGCCAACATTTTCATATCGTAAAAAAATAAAAAGGATAAAGCTCTCGGCGTTGATCAAACCCTGAAAGATGCGCCATGCATTCGACTTTATTAAGCATCGTTTGGAGATCAGTGAATCCACATCTGGTATCTAGCTAGTGCTGCAACCCTTTCAGACAAGTCTGGTACCAATTTTCAGACCCCGGACGAACGGAGGGCTTGGTGAGCCTGAGGCGTAAGGGTCGATTCCGCGTATTGCAGTGCGTCAACAACCAGTGCGTCACACGCGCTCATATTTTTATTTTATATATCTTTCTATAGTACGTCTCCCTAACGGTTTACCGCCTCATCGTGGCTGGGAGTTGTTCCTGGGTGTCAGACTGCGATGTACAGCGGGGGAATTCGTCCCACCGGCCGACTTTCCTAAGCTGAGGAGTCCGGCGCTTCCACCAGGAAGCCTAGCTGAGAGTAAACCAATACCAGGATCCCCACAGTCCTAGTATCAAAGTCGCATGGTGGCAAAACTCCCTCTGACCCACAAAGGCTGCGACTGCCTGTCGTGGTGACGACCAGGGGCAAACTTTGGCCAAGCTGTCCACGGGATTCCAGGAAACCACAATGGCAAAACCTGAAAATCTCCGAAAAGTAGTGATTAGCTGGGTCCCGCACAACTAGTGAGGACGGGCAGTTCAAGTATCACGTAAGTATCGTATGTGTTGAAAACAGATCGCTCAGTTTCTTAACTGTCAGAGAAAATCAAATCATTAACGAGAAGCAAACTCGAAATTTCGGTCTCCGCTGAAACTTCAGCGACTCTGCTTGTTGATCAGCAGTCATATGAGAGTTGATTTTCGCTCCTGATATTGATGTTGACGCGACAGCTTCTTGATGAGCCAACAATTTCTTGTGCCAATCACTGCAAATAAGCTTTCAACTATCAATAATTAAACCATTATAAACACAAATTTTTAATTCTCATTGCTGCAGCACGTTTTTATATCATACCCTTATAAGAAACTAAATACGATAACAAATGCCATTAAATAATTCTGTGGCAGGTAGGGACCCATTCGATGCACATAAAGCTAAAAAAGACAAAGCTCTCGGTGTTGATCTATCCCTGAGGGATGAGACAGGCATCCAACTTCATTAGGCATCGTTGGAGGTGACTGAATGCCTATCTGGGCTCTACAATGATTCGTCTTGGACTACACCCCGATCGACCCCGGAGGGACGAAGGGCTTGGTGGGCCTGGGGTTTGGGAATCGATCCCACGTGCATTAATGCATGGCGCCTACGAGCACTGCGCTACATGCGCCTCTCCGATACACATATTTAAATAAAATGAAGAGAACAGCAGAATAAGTGAAGTACTTTCTCAAGAACTCTGGAGTGTCAAACATAACAATTGTGTACCTACTCTTCGTGATCTTTGGCAAACCGCATAAACCAGTTGACGATGGTTTCTGCTGATGAGCAGTCCCAAACATATATGGATGGAAATTCCATGCACAACTGCAGGTCGAACAACGACAAGGGGATGTACTGAAATTGAGTCCGTAAACATCAATGAGAAAACAGACAAAACAAATAAAGAATGAAATAAAAGGTCCGCTTATACTATGTGGTGAACAACGGAGAAGAAGAATGAGTGAAAAGAACCTCACGAACAAAAACGTCAATAGGTGAAACCAACCTGGGTAAAATTCTTGTTGAACACCCAAATCTCCCCATTCTGTGTAGGCCGTGGAACACCATGACCGTTGTAATGAAACAGAACACGTTCGTCCTTCGCATTTCGTCGCATGCTTTGACAGAGTTTCCGCACGTCATCACCAGTCGGATCAGTTACTGACTTATACCTTCACAGAAACAATGCGAACGACTTCAAATCATCGGCGAAAGTCTCCTACAAATCAAACAAAACATCGAGAAAAATAAAAGATACCTGGCGCGTGGCTGCCACCTTTCATAGCTCTTTTGCAAAGAAGTAGCGATCTTAAACGCTGCTTTCTGCGGATTACAACTGTATGGATCAACCCAAGCTTCCAGTCGAGCACGAGCTGACGATTTCGGCACGGAATCTGGCGGATCTACTCCTGCAGTAAAATAACAATCGGTTTTGAAAAGTGAACAGGTTCAGTCCGGTTTAACGGTTTACCGCCTCATCGTGACTGAGATGTGTTCCTCGTTGTCGGGGTGCAATGTACAAGGGGATTCATCCCCCGGCAGGGCCTCCTAAGCTCCTAAGCTGAGAAAAAGTCCGGCGTTTCCACTAGGACACGCAGTTAGGAGTAATACCAGGATCCACCACCGTCCTGATATCAAACTAGTCGTATGGTAGAAAGTCTCCCTCTGACCCATAAGGGCGGGGATTGCCTGAGGTGGCGACCACCTGCGGCAGAATTTGGCCAGGCTGACCTTGGGAATCTAGGGTACCACAGTGTCTAAACCAACAAAACTCCGAAAAAGTGGAAATTACGCTAGAGTCCGCAGAATCAGTGAAAAGTAAAACAGAAAAACCTCTTTGAAAATAATAACTGACCTATGTGAAGACAAAGTACGAGCGCAACAGACACCGTTTTCATTCGTTCTTTGCTAAACCGCCTCCTAAAACTGCCGGTTTTGCAGGAGTTACGATTATTTAACTTACAGTAAGCTTTTAAGATCACACACCATATGTCGCGCTCCTCTCCGTCCTCCTTTATGCCAAGAATATCTTCTACATGACGACCTTCTTGGAAGTATCGTGTTGTCAGCACATCGGTTTTCTGTAAACCGAAGCATTCAGAAGGAAGGATTAGCTGATTTAAAGAGTTTAAACCAACAGAACGCACCTCTAGGATTTCCATCTCACTGTGAACCTTCGATTTCATTATCGAAGCCATCATGAGAACTTCATCCAGAAAATCGAAAGAAAAAACATTTACTGTGTGGCGTAATGTTAAAGAAGACAACAACCACTTCACACTGTCTCAATAGGTGTGTCCTAACCAATTTGATCATTTCATTTAACAGAAAGGTGATGGGCAAAGAGCATGGCGTTGGTTTGACCCCGCTCACCAAGCCTTTCATCCTTCCAAGGTCAGAAAATCGGTACTACGAAATCTCTCGGCTCAACTTGCATTCTCCAATAGACATGGGAACACTTTAGTACATCTATATTCGGACTCAAAGGAAAATCGACTCGGTCAGCATAAAACGACACCCATGAAAGGACCAGAAATCCCCGCGCTGCAGCCTGCAACCGAATCCACACCCCAAACCTCGAAGATCTCCGTGGACTGTGGTAGCGAGGAAACGAATACAGTGTAAAAAGTGTTGCATGGGATCCGTGGGGCAAACGTGAAGGTGGCTCGTGTAAAAAATTTAAAAAGACCCAAGTCATTAAGGAAAACCCATGTTCATGAATCAAATCAAGACGATCTCCATCTACACAGTGTCTACGGACAGACATCTCTTCCAACGTCAAACTTTTGTGTTCCACAGGAACTTTGTCGCCAGACCGATGGTCTCTCCCAAGTCCAATCTCGGATGATACAATTACTGCTAGTTGGATATCAACAAGGATCACAAACACAAACATTTCATGTAAATACGACAACGCCACTAAAGCACTAACTCAATTTCCAAAACTAAACCAGATGCTCCACATTCCCTTTACATAACTCCAGTCGATGGACAATCTGATCAAATCGCAACCTTTTCCTGTTTTTCCGTAGAAGCTCGAAAATGAATTAGCCCAGAACAGGGTGACAAACCGACCATCGAATATGACGGAACGAAACGGCACATATAGCTCTGCCAAACCAGGAACTCATTCATAGATAGAGATCTTCTGCCACGGTTTGTTGAGGAAAGGAACCATATCCAGAAAATTCACACTATATAGAACTTCTTGAGCGCCGATACTAAGCCACTACAGATCAACAAGTGAACAACATCACACTGAAGGGTACCGATCACATCCTATTACTCAGAAGCAACCACACACCCAACAAACAAATGACAAGCATGTACCAGGCGGCGCAAATTACTTCTCCAACTACAATCTCTGTCCTGCAGGAAACCAACATCCCGTCTACATTATTACCCAGTCGAGGGTTTGTTCCCTGGAATCCATCGTTCTTTTGGCCCTTTTCAGTATTCCAGATATTAATATAGGGCGAACAACCACACTAGGAGTCCCTCATTTCTAAGTACGTGATACAAATCTTCGGATAGTTCTCTTATTTCTTAACATATTTATATATCTACGAATAGCTACAAGATAACAGCTTTAATTATGCACATCTTCCGAAGAAAATTTCGGATGCCTCATTAACAGATCAGAATTCAAACAACAATTTATCAAACAACAAATCAACAATTTACTCGGCAGGAATTTCTATTTCACCGCTTGTAATTTGCTCTATAATATCGTGTGGATGCTGCCCATCGATCGTGCAACCAACAGACTGTGCTGTCCCTGTAACACACTTTGAGTTCCCCGTAAAGACGGAAATGACAACTCTTGTGAAACGTACCAAGAATTTCCTTCACTGTACCCTCTAACTTCCTTGCCATAGATCGCGGCCTCATGATCCGGGCAATCTTGATGATCGAGTCAAGAGTCAGGTCACCATTGTGCTTCACTAAAATCAACACTAAATAAACGCATGAACCAACCACTAAGAGAGGTCGTCCACATGGAAAAAGAGAACTCACTAAAATTACACCTGTTGCATGCGTTACCAGTCTATGCAAAAACAAAAGACTGGGGGATAAGAGCATATGGACTCTCGACCCTTCGCCTAAGGTGCATACCGTTCTTAACCTTCTTGCGATCACGCGGCGGTTCCTTGAGCTCCTTTACCAGCAGCGATGCAGCCGACGGAACAACGTCTATCTTCGCTACACGGTTCTGGATGGTGAGTTTGCACGTGACCTTCAATCCTTTCCAATCCTGGGTGGCCTTTGCAATGTCGTCACCGACTTTCTTCGGTGAAAGACCTAGTGGTCCGACTTTGGGGGCGAGCGCTGACGTAGCACCGACTTCGCCACCGACGCATCGCAAATACACTGAAAGCGAGGTAGAGGCGAATACATTAGTTAGAAGTTGAAAACTACGTAAGGAAAGGCGGAATCAACAGCACGAGTCATAATGACGTATGTACCTACCAATTTTTATCTCACTAGGGTCGAACTTTGGAGGCATTCTAACCTTTGACGCTCAATGGAGAATAGCACGAGAAAGTGAACCTATCGGCGATGACGAAATAAGGCGCCATTTTGCTGCGTATCACTGTTTTTTATAGTCGACGCGCACACCATTTTGCGCGCGCTTTTTGAATATGAAATTATCATCCGGCTGCATAATTTTGTTCAAAAGATTTAGTCTTATGTTTCGAAATTTTTGAGGAGAGATTGCTGATATTTAGTAAGCTTTAGTTTAAATACGATGTAGTGGTAACGTCTTCACTGCGTACCCATGTAAGAATGATGGGTATTGATCCGTTCTGCAATTCTGGGGTAAAATATAGCTGCGGCATCCTCAACAGAGTTAGTCTAAGAGTGGTTGGGAAACGATTAAAAATATGTATTTAATTATCTGATCTTACACGGGGTTGATAAATCGATTTTCGACTAAAAATAGTTCGAAATCGTAAGTGTTGGCAAATATCATGTTGAATAGTGATTTTCTGAAGTCGTCCACGTTTTTTCTTCCGGATGTGATCAGGTCTTAACCTCCTTAGTCTGGAAAGTAGGCTGGGTTAGGTTGACTGTGTTTGTTGATTTTTGGGATAAACTTGTTAAATAAGACGTGGCCTATCGTTTGGCGAACTGTTCTTCCTTAGGATCAGCGTTCCACTTCCATGTCCGAGACGAATGGTGAATGTGTTCGTGGCATGGAAAGCAATAGAGAACCTTTGGTGGGTTCAGTTTTTCTACCTTTAGACCAAAACCAAGGAAGAGTCTCCTATGAAAAGTCGTGTTTAACTCGTTGTGGATAGGATTTCGCTATATTTAGAGTTCTGTAACCTCTTAGAGTACCTTTATACAAACTTATAGTTTTCTAGCTGTTCCAGAAATTAGAGAAAGAACATTGTTATTGAAGTACTGAAGTCTCCCTTGAAATTGTCAGTATACCTTCCTATGTTCTTGTAGTGGAAGGCAACAAGTCCTGCCAGAATTTTCAGGTTTTTGAGCAGGTTTTGGTAGGTGACGATGGAGAACCTCTTTACCTTGAAGGAGAAGAATATGGAGTATTCCATGAAGAAGAGTATATCCGGCTTGAAGATGGCACTTTTGTTCAGGCTAATCAACATTCACTAATGTCCCAGGTGAAAGTTCTTTCTTTCTTTCTTACTTACTTTCTTTCTCTCTTTCTTTATTTCTTCTTTCCTTTCGTTCCTTTTTTCTTTCTTTCTTTGATAAGATGATAAGATGATGATAAGATTCGGCGATTGTTAGGTTGATTTTCTTACGCCTTTCATGCGTTTCATTGACAGGCTTCTCAGCCTTCTGAGCCACAGATGTTGCAAGTGCAGCTACCTCCAGTGCCACAACAGATGCCAACGGAGCCTACACCTCAGTTCCAAGCTCATCATCCTATTCATCAACAGCAAACTTATCCCGCACAAGTTCCTTCACAAGTCCCTCACGTAAGAATGTAACATTATTATCCTAAAAGTACTTAGAAGTTTGTCCTTCGATAAGTTTTCGCCTTGTTTATGGACGAGGGCCAGTTCTGATGAGTGCTCTTATCATTCGCCTACATGAAGAATAATTGCTGTTGCTTATATGTCTATGAAGCTTGTTTGCTAGACAATGCATCCAATAAAATAAATCTTATTTTGGTAAGGTTCCTCGGTTCAAATCCAATCTCGCGAAGGCCACATCCGTCAGCGAGCAGTTCACCTGCAATGTGAGCTTGTCATGTATCTTGTTTCCCGTCTGGGAATATGCTCTGTGGGAATGCTTCCACTTTGTTTCACTTCGTATAGGTGCCACAACAGTCTTTCGATTTGCTCAACAACTCAAGCATTCTCAGTCTTGCTCATGTAAACTCCAACATATCGAAACCGTTCTCTTCATCACCGTCATCTAGCACCGTTTATCCGATCCCATCCACCCAAGCCATACAATCCAAACCTCGAAAGTAAGGTTTATTTCGTCATCTGTTTTATATGAATGCTGTTTTTCTCTGCGATTCTTTCCAGGAAGCCTTTACCGGGTCAACGGAAACCCTGTAATTGTACGAAGTCCATGTGCTTGAAACTGTATTGTGATTGTTTCGCAAACGGCGAATTTTGTCTGGATTGTAACTGCAAAGATTGTCATAACAATTTGGAACATGACGCCGATCGATCTAAAGCCATTAAACAATCTTTGGAAAGAAATCCGAACGCATTTAAGCCGAAAATAGGTGGGTGCTGCTTTGTCTTCGTTAACCGGTCAAAATTTTGTGCTGATGTTTTCTTATTTTGTATTCAATATTTGTAAAAGAAGACTTGTTTTAAGGTGTGAAAAGTGGAAAGTTGGACGCTGAAAGACTACATCAGAAGGGATGTCACTGTAAGAAGAGCGGTTGCTTGAAGAATTACTGCGAATGTTTTGAAGTGTGTGCATTCGAGTTCGTAGTCCAATAGGTTATCTGAGAATACTGTTCAGGCCAAAGTACCATGCACTAGTCGATGTAAATGCCATGGTTGCCAGAACACTGAGATGGATCGTGTAAGCCGCAACGATAGGTTGGCGACCTTCTTTTTCTTGCTGGAATCAACATTTTCGTCGTCACTTTACTTACTCCCTATTCTTTCTGGATAACAGGATATTACGCGAAGTATAACTATAATGATGCTGAGTTATTTGCAAAACTGCGGACCACTCGTGTCTGTGATGGGGAGCGAACGCGCTATTCGTGTTCACCACGCGTTGGCTAACGCGATCACCACCATACCATGCGAGTCCTTCGTTTCGTCTATCTCTCAACCGTGTTATTGATCTATGGGTGCTATTAGCAGTGCGCCGTCAACAGGAGTGATCTGACGAGCACAAATCGGCGTTGAACCCAGTTAAGCTGAAGCTTTGGTATAAATCACAATGTTATCACTTCCTTTTACTCATTTTTACGTGAGTTTTACCTCACACCCGGAAACACCAGCTGTCCTGAGTTTTGCAAGTATCTCAGCATCATTGTGGTTATAATTTTTGTCTTTGGAATTTATCTTTTCAGAATCGGTTCGAATAGTTCTGCTCTGATGAGCTTGGCAAACGCTGCTTCATCCTTGGCAACCGGTTCACCATCATCCCCCTTATCAGAAAACGACTCCGATCCTGATTCATCTTCTGCTCGTTTTGATCCACGATCGTAAGTTCTGAGTTGCAAGGTCAACTGTTCATTGTCAACGTAGCATTTGAAAAATGTCGAAATTTAGTAAGCAAATTGTAACATTTTATGAATTGTTTTATTTAGATATCCTTGGTTTTATATGACCGACGAGGTAATCGAAGCCGCTACGTTATGCCTTGTAGCTCAAGCTGAGGAATCGGTTTGTCTTCCTATAGATGTGGTTAATTTAGTGTAGGTTCACTGGTATCACTTATATTAGTCCCGTCAATCATCGAGTTGTCCGCTCGGGTACCAGTAAAGTTCCCATTTATCTCAACTGCGTTCAGCGTTTTCCACTGAGCTTATTGAGTTATGGAAAGCAGAACGTTCCTGGTATTAGATGAGAAGGTGGCCAGTTTTATTCTTTGGGATCTGGTTAGGGAACAATCAACGGTTTGCCTATTAGAGGTTATTTGAAATTGGATCATATGTATTCCTAGTAGCTTCATTATTGGTTTGATGAAGTACAAAATAGAATCAGCATACAAGCACACCTTCAAATATATTAATTAATGAGATTAGAGCTGTCAAAGGTTTTCTGTCGCAGCTAATTTGGGATGCCATAGTACTTTTGCATGTGAGAACATTAAGTGGTTGTTTTTAGTCTGCTTTTAATCCCTGCCCACGTAAAAACGTGTAGCTACATTCTTATCGAGTGTATGACGTCTATGTTTCGCACGCAATGGGAGTGGCTTATCTTTACCTACACCGAGACCTTTTTCAGTTATCTGGTTGTTCTGGTGAAGTTAATGACGGTATCCTGGAAGAAATGGAGCGATTGGTGTTAGGAGAGTTTGGTCGATGCTTACAAGAAATAATTTCAAATTCATCTGAAAAATAAATGAAGGTGTCCAGCTCTTTCTGTATGGTTCATTATTTTATGAATAAAATTTTTATAAACCTAATTCCTTGTCTAAGCAATTTATCGGCAATGCGGTTTCCAGTACCATTGTTTTTTCAACCTAGAAAAGACCACTGGTAGTGATTGTGGTTCAGAGTGTTTGCAAACCTGTTTGGAATCAGTGAGACTGCACAGAAATATTACAGGGGTGTGCAATTGTCTTCGTAGGTTGAATCGTATGAAGCGGAACACAAAATTGTTATTTTACTCCTTTATTAACGATCGAGCTAGCATTTAGGTGGATTTAGCCTTTCCCAGAGCCTGGGAAGGTCAAGTTGTTCGCAATCTACCAAGTCAAACACCTCAATAACCAAACAGAGGAGGTGTTTGGGTGGGTAGATTGCGGTAAACTTGACCTTCCCAGGCTCTTAGAAGGTCTAATCCGCTGAAGCGTCAGCTTTTCATAAATAGGAAGATAAAATAACACCTCGTGCTCGCTCAGTAGGAATATAAGGAGTGTTTCGATCAATGCCGAGGTTAATAGAAAGTCGGTCGTGGGATTTACATAAAACTGGTTTGGCAGATCTGTTCGTTGTCTGCTTGCTTTCCGTAAACGTTATACTGTCGTAAATTTACTGTGCAAAATTTCAATTTCTCTATTGCAGACTTCAGGAGAACAGATTAAGGAGAGGATATCCTGGTGATTTAATTTTTCAATCGAGGTCTATTCGTAGTTCAGTATATGGCAGATGTAGCGGAGTCACATGACGAGGATAGGAAGTTCATGAAAAGAGCCTTTCAGTTGGCACAGGAAGCACTTGACAATGACGAGGTCCCTGTGGGCTGCGTATTTACGTATAATGGAGTGGAAGTTAGTTTTCCTTGTAATTTTACTGCGACTTTTTTATTACTATGAATGCTGATGAGTACTTCTGTTTATATTTCATACTTTTCATTAATAATCTGTATCTAATCTAATAATCTATACAAATCAATGTTGCACTGTACTACTTGTTGTTGCACGCTCGTGGTTGTGTATGCATCGGTTTGGTAGTAGCGTGTAGTGCAATGGCCGGAGGCGCCCTGCGATACACATGGGATCGATCCGTACTCTCCAAGTTCACCAAGCCCTCCATCCCTCTGGGATCGGCAAATTGGTACCAGAGATATCTTGGAGGATAGGAGCACTGGCTCGATATATCGGCTGGCCACCGTAAGTCATTGTAAAAGGCCAGATATGCATTCAGTCATCTCCAAACAATGAAGTAGAATGCATGGCACATCGCACAGAGACTGATTAACGCTGGGAGCTTTATCCTTTTTATCCTTTTATTGCTTTACTGTTGTTATCATTGATGTTTCTATAAGGCAATGTTACAGGTGGGGTATGGTCGGAATGAAGTCAACTGCACTAAAAATCCTACTGCTCATGCTGAGATGGTGGCCCTGTGTAGAATGCAGTCAGAAATACCAAATATCCGGAAGGTGCACGTTTTTGTCCTTTGACTTATGCTTAATCTACGTTTCTACGTTATACTAGGTAGAGTGACATTTTGCACTGGTAACACATAGCAATCAATTAAGGCGATAATGAAAAGTGTTTCCATTCAATATGTGAAGCTGTGAACTTGTTAAGTAGGTTGGTGCTTGGAAAGCTATCGTCAGTTGGTGATGGCAGCGTTAGGTAGAAAACTAGCTGAAAGAAAAGCAAAGCAAGGACTTCTGGCCCTGGGTTCCAAGTTTTGCGAATATCTGAACATCGTTGTGGTTGTAATTCACATCATACCCTGTCGTGAAAAATTATTGTAGGCAGATAATAAAAGGTTAGCATCGTTATCGTCATTTTTCAAAAAAAAAACCACTACCGGCATTACATAGTAAAACGATTTATTTTGATATCGGTTTACTACTGTAGAGAACTTTAGGTTTAGCAGCAGAAATTTTGATTTTGATCATTTTAGATTCTACACCATTTAATTCTCTATGTGACCCTCGAACCATGTGTAATGTGTGCCAGTGGATTGTATGAATTAGGTATGTAGTTGGCACTATTAAATAAATTCAACGATCGTATCTTGCAACTTCGAATTCGTTGCCTGATTTCATGTGGCCAACGTATATCATGGCACAAGATTTTTTCTTTCTTTTTTGTCGCAAGCAATGCGAATTGAAATCATTTAACGACCGATCTTCTGAGCAAGTACCTACTAGTAGTCATATTTGGCATCGCAATTTGCAACAGTGCTTAATGCTGTTTTGTTCAAAAAAGTTGTTAGTCGCCTTCTGAGGTACAGGCGTCGTCCTATCGCTCATTTTTAAGCTTCCGTTAACTTTGCACCGTTCTCGAGAGCAACAATCTCTGCGGCTTGATTTAAAAACTCGTCCAAAAAACTTCTTGTATTCTTAGAAAGTGAGTTGGTGCCAATCACGCCAGACGATTGCATCTTTCTTGTATGATTGAAAATCAACTCTTAAGTGGTTTTGTCAGACATGATATGACAACTTTAGGTATATCGAAGATTGTATATGGAGCTGCAAATGAGAGATTCGGCGGCATCAAGAGTGTTGGTAACTCGCTTAAGTATAACCTTGGCGAGTCTAATATCGAGGTCAGTGGTGACAATAACACTGATAATATCAGAAAAAGAGAACAAAGTGTGCTCGTGTAATTTCGCATTGTAGTTTTAGATAGTGGATTCAGTAGGCGCCGATCAATCAATAGCCTTGTTGAAGTCATTCTATACAAAACAGAATCCATTCGTTCCGGAGGAGAAGCGAAAAGTGAAGAAGCGAAGAATGAATGAAGAATACGTTCAGTGGTTTAACCCGTAGTTATTTCATAAATCCATAAATTACTTCTTATCTTTGTTGTTCGCTGTTAGCATTTGTTTTACCAGAATGTTCTACATTGTACACTTTCACAGATTGGTTAAATGTGATAATGAGTTTTCATAGTGGTTAGTCAATGGTTCAACCATAGCCTATTGACTACTCAAACTCAATCATTTGATGTTTAACTCGTTTAGATGGAACACACCATAAGTGTAGCGCCTCCTAACGGTTTACCACCTCATCGTGACTGGGAGATGCTCTTGGATGTCGAACTGCGATGTACAGTGGGGAAATTTATCCTCTCGGCAGGGTCTCCCAGGTTGAGAAGGAGTCCGGGGTTTCTTCCAGGAAACCAAGCTAAGAGTGAGCCAATAATAGGATCCGCCCCCGTCCTGGTATCTAGCTAGTCGCATTGCAGCAAATCTGATCCACAAGAGCGGCGACTGCGCATAGTGATGAAGAGCGAGGGCAGACTTTGGCCAGGGTGTCCTTGGGACTCCAGGGAAACTGGGTAAACCAACAAAGCTCCGAGAAGTGGAGATTATACTGGGGCCGGTACGACCGATGAGGACGGACCTTCCAAATATTCAAATAAGTATAGAGGTCTATTGAGAACTTCATTAGGAATACTTATTTTCGCATATCATCGCTACGTGCTCGCACCTTGGTTTACGTCAAGCTCTATTTTTCTTACTTTACAGTGTTCTAGATGTCTTTATCTCGTATATTCCAATTTGTGGTTTCGATGTCTCCGATGAAAACCCCTGGATCGTACTTGCTGGTTCGCCCACGGATTCGATTCGACGGTCAATGCAGAGTCTTCCACGTAATTCGACATATCTTTACGTCCTAAAGAATAATATTTTTACAAGTTTAAAGCTTAAAGCGGAGTTTTGACTGCTGTTCTACTCTGATGCAATTCGATGCTGACGCTACCTAATAGGGTCTCTAGGAATTAATATACGATTTCAGCTTGTATTTTCACTGTGGCATATCTCAGCTCGGAACAAACTTTATTAATCGAGTTAAACAACGCTGAAATCCACGTATTTTGTGGACATGGAGTGGGTTTATACTAATAGCTTGAAATTCTAGACTTCTGAAGACAATGAAGTCGTCGTGGACAGGTGCACCTCGGTTTGGTTTTTGTGGTAGGTGAGAGGTTTGGCGAGCACGGTGGGCGAGAAAGAGTTTAGTAGCCGAGCGCAGGAACTTGTTGAGACGTTGGAAAAAATACCGGTTGTTAAGCGAGAGATCTGATCAGTATGGTCGGTGGTGATGCAAGATTCCATAGCCAACTCGTTCAACTTTTGCAACCTTGGTAGTGCTTTGTGAAGTCGCGAGAAAGATTGGTCCCTTTCTATTGACCAGTGTGGGACACAGACGTCGAATTATCTGGTGCACTTCGTCGGATTGATGGACCTACTTTGCCGCAATGACTTCACTTGTATACAGGAAACTGATGTATCAAATATACAACAATATTGTATCGTTTGTCACTCCGCTGGTCGTTGAGTGACATGAGCGGACTCCAGCAATCCCTGTTTCCCCTATCGTGTACAGAAGTGGTCCAACGGGTTCTACTCACTCTAGGGACTCGTTAACCATCAAGTCTTTCTTCTAAGAGTTTCGTGAAGAGCTCTGACCATTGTATCGGTGGTATTTCTGGAGTACGTTTGGCATCCCGAAGAATCAAGTAACTAACGGCTCTTGTCCATCGGTTGTCGTTCACAGACATTATGTGTCTGGTGCCTAGTACATCTTATCTTCGACAATCTGGTCTATAGAACAGCATTCTTGATCTTTTATCTGTGACGTAGATCGGAGCTTTGGATTCCATCCCTTTATTATGTGACATGCAGTAATCCTAACATCATCCTTTCAACTGCGCACTCAGTAACGCTGACTGGCCTTTCATTCTGCTTACGCAGCGACCACGTTTCGGATGTATACATCACGGCAAGAAATATCGTGGAGTCGAAAAGGTGGACACGGAGTCGGGTGTTCTTTGTTCTCTTCACTAAATCTTTGATGCTCTTGAAAGCTCTCTGAGCCACTCGTTTCCTTCTGCTCAGCTCTGGAGCTAAGTCGTTCAACATGTTGTTTTCTCGACCTGGATAGACATAACTGGAGCATTCGGAGATATTTGTTCCGCTGAGCCGGAATGAGGTATGCGAGACCAATCCGTTCTTCATGAACATCGTTTTTGTGAGATTTAGTCGAAGACCAATCCTTCCACAGGCTTTATCAAAGTCGTCAAGGATACGTTCCGCTTGGGTAATGTTTGATGTTTTAAGGACGTTGTCATCAGCAAAGCGAAGATGGTGTAACTGCCAACTATCGATTTTCACTCCCATATTATCACATTCCAATGTTCACATGACGTTCTCGAGGGTGGCGGTAAATAATTTTGGCGAGATGGCATCGCCTTATCTTACCTCTCTTTTGTCGTCGATATTAATATCGTCATAGAATGGTGATATCTTGGTTTTGAAATCTTTGTACAGCTCACGAAGAATCCTTATATACTGAGCAGGGACTCCCTGACTATCTAGGGCTTCCATGACTGCTTCGATCTCAACTGAGTCAAAGCCTTCTTTCAGTCAATGAATGTGAGACTGGATTATCATCACCCTTGTACAGCACACGTATCCGCATTGTTTCCCTTATATTTAGCCTTTTATTTGATGGCTAGTTATCCCAAAAGCGTGCTCTCGAGCAAACCTTGAGGGGATTCTGTATAGTTCAAATTCAGATTCGTTCTAATTCAGGTCTCATCATACGGTCTATTCCATTCACTCATTTGTGGAGGATTGTTTACTTAATGTAAACGTGGAAGCTTACCTTGGTTATCACCCTTATCTGGAAGATGTATCGTAGTAAGATAGCGGTTTTGCCTTGGATTTCGTAGTAGGGCAGCGATTTCATCCGGTTTATCCTTTAACAACTTGTGGACTTGGGAAAGTGTCTGAGTAAGAGAATAGGTTATTGTCTTGCACAAGCATTGGAGTGTTTGAATGGGCAAGCGTGAACTTTAATAGGACAATTATAAAAGGATAAATATGAATTGAAACGAAAGTATTAAGTTTGTATCGGTTTCCAACAAAGAGTTGTTAGCTTTGGAGTATCAGTCAGTTACCTTTCGAGAACTAGAATAGCACTCGATAGTCTTCTAGTAAGGTTGGTGGAGTCCAGCATTTTTTGTTGTAAAGTAGAGCTGCAGTCCTTTTTACATACAGACTTGCACTACTTATCTCATTCAGGGTCGTGATGATGGGTGTAATCGAGATTCGATGTACTACGTAGTGAGTGTGGGAGTCGTAGCTATAGGAGTGACATTTGCTGCAATCCCAGCCTATAGGATTTTTTGTGAGCAAACATCGTTCGGTGGTCTTACTCAGGTGGTTGTTTTCTTCAATAATACGTTGCTTTTCCTATGCTGAACTCTGCATTGGTAGCAGTGGTATACGATAAACCTAACGAATATTTACTATTTCCGGTAAGATATCCTAAGTAGTGGAACCAAGTTTGTGGATGACTATTTTGTAAGTTTTCTCAAGGTTTACTGCCTCATTGTGGCTGGAAGATGTGCCTGGGTGTCGGGCTGAGATGTATGGCAGGGGATTCATCTTCCTAGTAGGGTATCCCAAGCTGAGGAGTCTGGCGTTTACGTCAGGAAACCGAGCTAAGTGTGAACCAATGCCGTGATCCACCATCGTCCTGGTATCAAACTAGTCGCATGGTGGCAAATCTCCTTCTGATCCACAGGAGCAGCGACTGTCTTTGGTAGTGACGACCTGGGCGTAGACTATGTCCTGACTGACCTCGGGACTCCACGGAACCACAATGGCTAAACCAGCAAAAACCCGAAACAATGGAAATTATACTTGGGTCTGTACAACCAGTGAATAGGGACCATCCAAGTATCCAAGTATTATATAAGTAAAATTGTTAATAGTAAGATGTTGTAATTATTTATCCAGTAAATCATTGGACTTGGTATGGCACACCATGTCGTAACTATTGTGTACTGTTCGCCACCCATATACCTGAGCAACACGACAGTTCATGATAATATTGTAGTGTTTGACAGATTCTTCCTAATGTGCAATGATTTGCCTTAACCGTCGAGAAATTAGGCATTGCCTTACATGGCGGACACCAAAAGTCATGTATTGTTGCAAATGTATTCGTGTAAAACTGGTAAAATAGTCGGGAACAATTGAACTCATAGGGACAGTTAGCCAAATGGATTTCAACCTTGATTTCAACCTTACCTTCTCAATAGTAATGCTGAGATTTTCGCAAAACTCTGGACGACAGGTATCTGCGGTGAGGATCTACCTCATCTGTTTTCGTTGAGGATACAAGTTGATATTTGTCTAACGAGGTGATATGCTTTGAGCATAGGCATAGCTATTGTGGGTTTGCAAGTAAATATTTATAAAAAGAGATATGTGAGAGGACACACTGTTAGGTAAGCACACGAAAGAAAGTAAAACGATTAAATCGGTGAGATTTTTATCGTGAGAGTTTCGGTCCTAACAGAGAGGTATATCCCCCATTTTGGAAATAGGTAGGTGATCATTTGCCACCTTTTTTTTTTTAAATTCTTGCTGCGATGGTTACACTTAAACCGCGAAGTTAAGTGTAAGGTAGTTGGAGTTAATCAAGCCCTGGGAGATATGGCTTTCATTCGACTTCTTCAATTATCGTAGAAGTGGTTGAGTGCATACCTGATTTATACAATGACATTCACTCCCTTGCCGATGTATCAAACATTGTCAATCAAAATCCGATATAAAGTAGTTAGTTAGAAAACTATCAAACACTTTCGCTAGCTATCGAGCTGATCGGACGCGAATGGTCGTTGTAGAAAAAATGAGGGAGCTCTCAATGCCAAAACAGTTGAGGAGGCATGACCAATTTTTTGCTCAAACCTAGCCGTGGAATTAAAAGGCGAGCGCTTTATCGTGCTGCAAGGGTAATAAGTAAATGATTCAGGTAGTAAAGAACATTGTTATTATAAAAACATGACTATTGCTCTACAGCTGTTGAGGAAGCAGGGATTTGAATGACTATCAGTTCTTGTAGAGTTATCAGACCATCATAATATACGTAGGCGAGCATTTATGCTCGTACTCCTCCCGTTTTGTGAGTAACGTTGTGGCTACATTACAGTATACTGCAGCATAGTAGGTTCTGGACGCACTGTGGTTTCTCGTAATACGCGATATTTCGCCAAAGAACTCATTACAGTGAAAGAAAGGTTTCTTTTACAATTTCGTTGTAGAGTCACAGAGTGAGTATGTTGCTGTTAAATGTGTAGCAGTGATGTTTTTAGATAGCTAAGGATTTCGATAAAATAGCGAACATGAAGAAAGTGGAGGAGCGATTAATACGAGTACAGTTTAACTCGGACGTTCCTTCAAGTATGCGATGGGAATTTAAGCCTCAACAGTATGAGGTTTGTCTATTTTAACTCTTTGTTTATAAATAGTTTGTGCGTTAGAGGTGTTTTCAACAGGTACTATTTGTACTTAATTGCTTAAATGGCTCGTCTTCAAGAGTCACGAAGATTTGTGAGGACTCTGTACACTATCTGTCTACCTGCTTATTTTCAAGAAGAAAGGCCACCATCGCTAGATGTGAATTCCAAAAATTGACTTTGTGCGAAGATTAGCTTTAATCCAAAAAATGGAGAAGAATTACCGTTATTCCGCGAAGAGATGACAATCCCTATACGACCAATTTGTCCACAGTGATGCCGTGTACAATTAAATGGCGAATGCAACGTGAATTCAACATTCCATGTTCAAAATACTTGATGAAGTCTTAAGAGGTATAATTTCCTGCAGTAAGATTGATTCGGTAGCAGAAATTCTTGTATAAATTTAGTCATAACCATAACGTCTACATCAAAACCTACTATTCTCACTTAAAGAAAATTACCAACAATCCCACAGAAATTTGATTGATAATTCGATGTCTTTCTTCAATAAGCAGACACGAAGTTGTTATTATAGAATTTATTAGGATACAATAGTTGACGTTTCGGCGGTTTCGCCTTCCTCAGAGCCGTTTATTTGTTGTAAGTATTTAAGTTAAAAGTAAAGTGTTAAAAAGTAGGAACTGCGGCTGCTATCCATCAACTAAAAACTAAACTAAACTAACTTAACTAATCTTTCCGACAACATGGTCTTATTTTCGAGCGGTACCGCAGAAACGGAGGCAAGAATTCCCTGGATGCAACGGAATTTCCTGGATGCAACGAAACAGCCAGAAAATTGGACTACTATTAAACTGTATGAAAGTCCGATTTGTGAAGAATGCCTAATGTAAGAGAGAATAGATTATTATGAATGGGTCACCAGGACGAAAGAATACATCCCACATATGCCTGGGACGTTCAGTGCGTACAGATAGCGACTTTAAACAAGATAGGTAGAAGACGACGAGCAACTCGGAGTGCTATCGGACCATTAATCAGCTTGCTAACCTTGACTTACACACTCGCCTATTTAGTGAAATGTTCTCGCAGCGCTGTTTGCTATGCAGGAAAAAAAATGGGCTGATATTTTTGCCAAGGAGGAGCACGATACCCAAGATGCTCAGAGACGTCTTATAGAGACCATCACCTTCGAAGAATATCCTACTTTTGAGCATAGTCAGAATGTGTTTTAAAGAGTAGATATGAGGGGCTCCGAAAACGAGAAAATTAAATGAAACGTAGACAAAAAGAACAATGATTGTATTCTGAAAGAATGACTTTGAAGGAGGGCAACGAGAAAGCCGGCTGATATGTTCGTTATACGAACAAACTAGAAATAGTCATAACTGTAATCAAGTTTCAGTAATCGCAACGAAAGCCGTACGTGACTTCGGTCGTCTCCATGTAATGATGACTGCAAAAGAATGAAACGAATGGAAGAGTTGCTGGCATGAGCATGGTATGTGAAGAGGGCCGTCTAAGTGACTTCAACATAACCTTTGTGCCTCACCGTCTAAAAAGCCCGGTTATGGATTTTCCAACTTATCACCGTTGACGAATTAAAAGGATAAAAGCACTCGGCGTTGATCAATTCCTGAGGGATGCGCCATGCACTGGACTTCATTGAACATCGTTGGAGGTGATTGAATGCATATCTGGCCTCTACAATGACTCGCGGTGGCCTACCAATGTACCTAACCAGTGTTGCTATCCTCCCAGACAAGTCTGGTTCCAATTTGCCGATCCCGAAGGGTTGGAAGAATTGGTGGGCCATTAGCGTGGGGATCGATCCCACGTGTGTGTCGCAGTAGCGCCTCCAACCACTGCTCCACACGCGCCCGTCTATTCATGAATTAGTTACTCTTTTCTTGTCAGGATGGCAATGATTAGTGACACTGGTTCAGTTCTTTGGTTGGAAATGTCTAACTCCTCATTTTTTGAGATTCAGTTGCTGGACGTCAGTCTTTGCTGACAAATGGATATGCCATTTTTACGAAGTGCTAGAACAATTTCGTAATGTATACTGTTACTTGCCTTCTTGACTTGGAACTTAAAATAACTCGAGAGACTCGTCTTTCTAATTACATCCCTTTTCTAGATGTACGTACATCCAGGGGAGACTGCTCTAGCTTTTTACACCGCCAAAAATCCTACGGATCGTCCAATTATTGGTATATCCAGCTATAACCTTACACCATTTCAAGCTGCTTATTATTTCAATAAAATCCAATGCTTTTGCTTTGAGGAACAAATTCTCAATCCAGGAGAACAAGTAGGCTGTTTGTATTCTATTCCTATCCGATATCTTTATTCACTTCGTTTTTATCTTTAGGTTGACCTGCCTGTTTTCTTTTATATTGATCCTGACTATGCTAATGATCCGGCACTAGAAAATCTGGATAACATTCTGCTAAGTTATACATTCTTTGAGGCAAAGTCTGGCCTCCAACTGCCAAGTCCTTTTGATCCATATCGCTCCCAAAATGTGAGTTTTATTTAGTTATGTTACTCCCTATCTACTTTCAGTGTCAATATTTAGGCACAGCGAGAAACGTCGTCAAAACCTTCATGATGCTGTTATAGATAAATGATATGGTTTATCTGGATTGGTTATTTTCTGTTGATACAGTTTTTAATTCCATTCCATTGTCGTTTTAGTCAAATAACTGGAAAACGCTACCATGTAATGATAGTGCTTTGCTCAAATGTTGTTCGTATTTGTGCCAAATTATACGCACTGCTTGATTACCTTGACCTTAATGTTTTGATGATTGTATGTCTCAAGCTATAAATATTAAAAAGTATTCATCTAATTCTTTAGTTTTCTCTTTACAGTTCTTTAACTGCTTTGTTATCAGTTTCTTCTCAGATCGTATCGTTTTCATATGTCATTTGGAATATGTCATTTGGAACTTCAGGCTCCGAACTAACTGCATTTGTGAAAATGAGCTTGAGAACTTCGTCTAAAGCCTCTACAAAGAGGCATCGGGAAAAACTTGTAAGTAATTGTTCTTCTTTCATTATGAGCACCACGACCTACAAAACAGCGGCTTCTGTCCGTGATTACCTCTTGTCTTCCGGCTTTTATTTGCTCCCAAGTGTTAAAAAATTTGGCGATGGCAAACTGAATTTTCAAAGCATATGAACCTTTCTTATCTGCGCTTTGTAAAATGTTCCATACAGTGCGTTGGAAATTTTACGCTTTAAGCTCAAATACACATATCTTACGTGAATAACTGTATTTACTGTGATTTCTTCAATTACTTGATAAACTCGAGATAGCTTCAGGCTTTATTACGCAGAAATACCGTTCAGTGTTTCCCACATGCCTGACGTACTTATTACGTACTTAGATACTTGGATGACCCGTTTTCACTGGTTGTGTGTGCCTCAGCAAATTTCTCGCGTTTCTTTCTCGCGCAGTCGTCGTCCATGGTGGTGGTCTGCTTCGAGCAAAGTGACGTCCGCGAAGCTGTTTCCGTAATTCTGAAATCGTTGCCATCAACGAATGTAGACAGTTGACGTTAGCCACGAACACGATCGACCATAGTTTGGATGATTTTCCAAGAGGATGCTTGCAGTCTTATGGAGTCTGTTTCACCATTCTTTTCGTCTATCTATCATCTGTTCTTCTTATTACGTGACCGGTCCTTCTGTGTTTCGGTATTGTTCTATATTTTCACGAATCCCGAGGATGGAATAGATTTCGAAGGTTTGAGCTACACATTCTGGCCATACGTTGTGACTGTCGATTAAATTTCAGAAGAGATCGTTCGTGTGTTCTGTGGGTGGTGCGCAGATTTCTTGGCGTGGTTGAAGTATCAGCTTATGTCTCTGCTCCATAACAATCGAAGGAGGAGTACCTAATTGGAGAGGTAAGCGTGAAAGCTTGGATCCGTTAGCTGGTCGGTGGCTTCTAGAGTGGCCTGGATGTAGTCCATACTGCTCTCCTTATTCCGTCTAATTCCTACTTCATCTCGTTCTTCGTGTTCATTGGACGTTCAAGATACACGTATGAGGTGGTTTCTGTAATCAAGGAACCATCCGGTTCGAGTTACTCACCTTCGCACTGTACTCCTCGAAGATGTCGTCCGCGAAGCGAATATTTCAAAGGAAATTTCCAACAATACGTATGCCTTTCTCGTCGCTATCGAGTGCTTGCGTTATCCACTGCAGCGCGGCAGTAAACATTGTGAAAATATCGAAAAAAAACTCTCGATCTTAAAGTGACATGCAAAATGAATCTAAAGGCGAAAACTTTATTTGATAGGATACAGAGACCGAAAGAGCGAGATCTGCACTGATTTTCAAGGAAACTTATTACTGTTAACGTCTAGTCTTTTTCACATCAGTTTACTTAGTCACGTGTTTCAGAGTGGTGACTCTGAGGTATTTGAAAACATCGTTAGTTCGCAGGATAAGCGAAGGAAATGTTCTCAAGACGGACGTGAGACGATATGTCGGTTAGGGCTTATTGTACTGTTTGTTTGCTTCCTTTTGCTTTGAGCAAATTTAGGCAATATTTTCAAATTTCTGTTTTAACGTTGGGCGAACCCTTGAACGCGCATGGATTTATAGGGTGGTGCCCTCCTTGTCTGTGCTACATAGAATTAAGGGTCAACTCCATCGCATGTACCTCAATTCTACTTCGTAATAACTCAACGAGCTATCCGTAAATTTCATGTTTTTAAAAAAATGGCTAGGGAATAGCCCACAAGAGTCTAAATCCTACTCTATTCCCTCAAGCAAATGTGGCTGTCTATTCAACCTTAATGCACGACAAGGTCAGTTTCTAAGTTTATTGCTGTCTTGTTGAGTCATTTGGTGATTGACAGGGCTTCTGATGACACATATTACCGTGACTTTTTTTGCCTTATAAGGTACTATTGATGAACAGATTACAGTCAAAGTGTTTTCTGTGAACGAGCATCTTCTTTGTATCTCAAGAAGTATATGCATTCTACACAGACCAGTCGTAGGAGCAAATTTTCATCCCAATATCTTTTTTTTGCTCCTAACAGTTTACCGCCTCATCATGTGATTGGAATGAAAATATTGAAGACGCTGGATAATTGTTAATGAGTCTGGAAGGCGAAGACTGCGGTATGTAGAATGCGTTCTTTCTCCAACAGATTCCTCCAAACAGAAGGAGTTAAAATTTAGAAGTAAAGAGGGGTCGAGACTTTCCAGATGCCTTTAACTTTTGTACTGGACGAAGGTTCTTTTTTAAAGACAAAGTATAGTCTTTAGAGCTAACGATGTCCAGGAAGGCCTTGTTGACGGAGTGCCGAAGTGTCTAACGGATTTTTATGTACACGCTCAAAATATCTGTCGTTCTGACCCATGTGGTAGGTTTGAGTTGCCTTAGATGTTAAAAACGAAGTTTATTTGCCTATGTGAGAAATTTTATGGTCAGTGATCTCAATGCATGAACGGTCGCGGCGTATTAGCTTCAATGCATGTTTTTCCGCTGCTTCTTCTACGTCGGAGAAATTTTGGTCTTTGCTATTTATATTCACTCGCTAGCTTATCCAACATTGATCGTGCACACAATGTCCGCACCATAAATGCCAGCGCATTGTAACTGTTTTTGATAAGGTTAATATGTGGTTGGTTCTCGAACAACACGTTTCGTCCATCGTACATTGCACTGAAAGAATGGATATGAGCGAGTAGTCTTCAAAGTTTAACCCTCTTCATTACTTGGGACATATTAGGATTAGATTTTCTTCCTTGGTTACTTGGACACTTAGATATCCTGTCTTCACTGGTTGTGCGGGCCCTAGCATAGTTTCCACTGTTTCGGAGTTTTGCTGGTTTATCCATTGTGGTTCCCTGGAGGCCGAGCTCAGCTTAGCCAAAGTCTGCCCCGGTCGTCACCACCACGGGCAGTGGCCCCCTTTGTGGACCAGAAGGAAATTTGTCACCATGCGACCAGTTTGATACCAGGACAGTGGTAGATCCTGGTATTGGTTTACTCTTAACTGAAGTTCCTGATGGAAATGCAAGACTCCTCAGTTTGGGAGACCTTTCTGAGAACATGAATTCCTTACTGTACATTCTAGACTGTCACCCAGGAGCACTTCCCAGCCACGATGAGGCGGTAAGCCGTTGCGAGGAATAAGTGCTTCAGTAATCCAATTTTGGTTCTTTAACAACTGTCATTTGAAGGTAGAGAACAATTAATCCTTATGTCTTTTTTCAAATAAAGGTGTTCTTCCAAATAGAAATGTCCTCACGTGTAGGCTGAGAGCAGTTAGTGAAAACATATTGGCTGCCGGAGTCCAAGCAGGAGCAATTGATTCTTCTCAAATTGCCTACTAAGCGAAAATTCGGCAGTCATGAGGCACATTTTTGACCACTATCTACTTGCACCACCATCTTCAACTGCCTGATCATCGTCACTTTCGTCCTCATTTTCCGATTAACACTTTTGAGTTTTCGACTGGGACTACACGAGGTTCCTTATTTTCTTCGGTATTTCAGGGTATTTTTGTTCACGCTAAATGAACAGGCAGCGGAAACTGGAGTTTGGAGCTCAGTTCGTGTTTAACCATCACTTATACCTATGAAATTCGGCTTTGGCCACTAGCTCGCTGTTTTCTTTCTAAATTTCCAATGACTGTGATCAACCATGGCTACCATGTGGACTCAACAAATATAATGGGAACAATATGGTTGAATGGTGAACAAGCTTCTTAACCATACACAAGAGTTCGATGTGTGCCAGAAATGTGGTGGTATAAGCGAAAAACCCAAAGGATGTGGAGAACATAAAAATCGATAAAGATGATGGGAACAACACAAGAAGTTTGCGTTTTTTAATTTCTTATTTTCGTTATTTTTGACGAGTTAAGCAAAGCCCAACGCTTGCATTGAGTTCACTGCATACTGCGAACATCGGAAGTTAGACGTACTCGTCAAAGAAAATTACCCTTGTTCGCGTACGTGTTAGCACCGTTCAGCGTGAATTGATGTAATTTCTTCTTCTCATCCCTTGGTTTTGCGGTCTTCCCAAACTTTTATAAGTGGTTCCTTTTGGTGTACTACATGCGTTTACTCAATGCCTTTTCCAGCACAGATGTTGCGTCAAATGTCGTCACATTTAAGATATTCTCTACAATTATATGGAAAAGCTGTCGGCCGCTACCATTCCCGAAGAGGCGCACCATCTATTGACTTCATCAAACATCGTTGGTGATGTATTTATTTATATGATCTTATAAACTGATCTTCTTTAGCTGATGCGAGGTTGGTATAGGTCTTCGTTGTCGTTGTTGTTGGTGTTGTTGGTCGATGACTGACGTTTCGGCGATTTCGCCTTCCCCAGAGCCGTGATGTTATGAGAGTACCACTCGTAGACCTATACCAACCTCGCATCAGCTAAAGAAGATCAGTTTATAAGACCATAGAAATAAATATATTAACTATCTCTGTCGAGGGTTATAGAAAGTCGGTCTTTTGAGCTATCGTTGGTGATGATTGAGTGTATGCATGGTTTATACAATGACTCGCGATGGCATTCCGATGTATTAAATCAGTCCTGTCTTGCTCTTGGACTAGTCGGCTACAGGTTTACCGACCTCTAAGAGATAGAAGGCTTGGTGAACCAAGGGCGCAGGGAGAAGACGATGAACACCACTATATTGCAGGGTACCTGAAACAATTGCCCTACGCTCACCTATATAATTAGTGTTATATAAAGAACGAGTTTCCACAACTTTTTAATCAAGCCAGTGACCTTCCTGCTAGTAAGTAGAGCATAATGCTAGCGGGAACATCGCAGATTAGGTGTTAGTAAGATGTCTGTGTGTTCCGCGGCGATTAATTACTTTTGTTTTAATAGAGTAGCACAGTAACAGTTGCTAATGATGATGCCATGTGTAGAGGAAGTTGACGGGGAAAATGACGACACGAATTGATTTAAATCTACAATACTTGGGTATGAAACTAAGTGACCCACGAAGTGCATGTTACTGAAATCGAGCATCAGACTTATTAAGGGATTTATTTGCTTATGAGATAAAATTATTAAGGGATCCATTCTCCCGTGAGATACAATCTCCGTCCAAGCAAGTTGCTTATAGACGCATTGTTTATTACAAAAAAGTCGCACTAGGTTACAAGTGGCCCTGTATTCAATGTAATGAGTTGCATGAGTATCTCATAGGTTTTACTTAAATCTTGTATGGTAAAGTTAGATTTTATTTGTTAACTCTATTTAGGTGATCACTGTTGCCTCTTGTCGTGTAGGCGCTACTTTCGCACTCAACCCCTTGTAATGCTCACTTAATGGCTTGCTTAATTTGTAAGAAAAATAGCTGACCGTGTTGCGTTTGCTAACCTCTTCTAAGAATTTCTTAGTGAAACAAATATCTCTCATTGGCTCTGAGGAAGAGAAAACGTACAAGCGTTGGTTGAATAAATGTTGGCAACTAACTCGTGTTAGCTTATCAGTAGAAGGAGGTTCCTAACCCTAAAAACCTAAAAAGAAAAGTTAGAAAACGTAAAACCTTATTATCCCTGTTTAATGCCACTCAGTATAATTTATGTCGATAGCTCCATACCCCAGAAGCTGCTATCGCGAATTACTTTCCTGTCTTGAAAATTTTAGGTTTCATATACTTAGTTTTATGACAAGTTGTTTTGCCATGCTTCCATTCATTAAGAAGTGACTCGTGAAATTTTCATTCAGAAAAAACTTTTATGGGATTTTATGCTGAACCAAATATCTGTGTATTATTACAGCAGCTTTCGAAGAACTCGCGTCGGCTCGACTTGTTGGGTTGTTCGACTTCCTCTGTGGGGATTTCTCTGGCCTGTCAGGTTGCTTGAACTTGTCAGAAATCTCGGTCTGTTCGTTTGTAATGCATATTTGTTTTTTATGTAAGAAGAACAGCGATTTCTCCACTGTCGCCATGCGACCGACTTACCCGAGATGCAAACGGTTCTGTTGTGCCAGATTGGTAGATACTGCTTGTGGAGGTGATGTTCTACTTTGTCACATGTAACATTTGCAAGAGCCTTTGCATATTGTTTATAGAGATATTCCAAATGGAGAAGAATGTTTCATTCTCTATGTGCCAAATGACAGCAGATTTCCGAAAATCGAGGTCCGTCTCTTTTTAAGTCCTTGTTCATTTTCGCTCATAAAGATCCCATCTCTTCTCCTTCATGCATAGTTGTTTTAGCTTGTGGGAAATCGTATGGAACATGCTATTCTGCACTTGGGTGAAAAAGTGAAGAAGCCCGTTGAAAAATTTCTTCCGACTCCTATCAACGGCGTCAGGAAACAAATGAAAACAGTGTGTGCTGAACGCAAGAAGAGAAAGGTATGTTTAAGTTTCATGACATTAAAGTGCTTTCATGGCAGCCTTTCTTACTTTAATTCTTTAAGCGCCATTGTTTTAAATAAGCTAGGATTCTTGTGCAAGTTATGCATCTCCTTAGTTGTATTTTGTTTTACATCGATTTGGAATTATGAGTTTGAAATGAACAATCCAATGGCCTTTTATACTTGATCAATTACTACTTAATTCGAAGCCACGTTAACATATGTTTTCAAGAAATGTTTTGAGTTTAATACAGCACCAGTTGCTTATGTTTATTTTATGTCATAACCTCCACTACAATCTACAGCAAATATGGAGTTTTTGGTTTAAAATTCTATCAGAAAAAGATCCTGGTTCCATCGCAAACTAGTTTAGATGGCGGAGACGATAACTATGCTGCAATTATACCTGCAAAAGTTCTATTATTCACCATCTTATCATAACGAAAACATGTCCTTAAGTGTTGATCTGGAATTATTATTCAAGTGAACGAAGACCCATGTGTGCCTTCCCCATCGGCTATATTCTGTATAGTGTGTGCTCTTCTCACCAACAAGAGTTTCGGTGCTAAAGAAGCTTCCGAGAAACAGTTGTAACTAAACTTTCAATTCCACTCTTCATTGAAAATGAGCATGATTTATCAATTTTCTGGTTTATTGATAAACTTAAATGAGATTGCTACGAGTTCTTATTATGGCTGTCTTCTTGGGACGTCGGTCTTTATCGTTGTCGTATCGAGTCGAACCGAGTGGAGTAATGTACGAATAAATTAGCGTTATCCAGCAGTTTTTCTACACCGGATTGTAACCGCCATGAAGTGATCTGACTTCACTCGGCAATTCCGCTATACTCGGCATATACAGGACGATACATCATCGACTTCCAACCGGATTTCTTTATCTACATGGCGACAGTCACTATTGCAGCAGTAACTATTAACTGGCATATAGCAAAGCAAATTTTCGGCTCCGACTTTCATAGAATCTCGGCATAATCAGCGTTCCGGGTTATTGATAAGCGTGTGCGAGGTTGTAGCAAATCCTTATCATGCCTAACTTCGGCTGTTTCATCTTCTTTAGAGCCAAGATTCGAGTCGAGAATCCATATCGGTTGCTATTTTTCATCGCCGCATCCAGTTGGATCGAGTAGTGAGCAGTATCGCACCAATGAAGCACCGTCCATGCATTGGAACATTTCTTTACTACTCCAGGCCCTTCTGGCTTTGAAGATGGCTGAAGTACTTTTCAAAATAAGCACATTTTTGGAAGTTGAGTAAAAATATCTCTGAATCAGCACTCCTTTCAGTGAATATTCTGTTACTGGGATGTAATGTAATTGTTTTGTTACAAATTGTTAAAATAAATTACCTACATTTTTCCGTCTAATTATTTTTAATTCGTCTTTGTCATAGTGTAAACGGCATTTGACTTACGGGCTTTCGTAGTTTTGTTCTTCTCTACTGCTTGCCTACCGTAGAATTTCATATTATGTGTAAACATTTTTAGAATCCGTGGAACATCTTTACTTTTGTTGTTTTACACTTGTTGTTAATATTTTCACAGTTTTAGTTAGGAGAAGCTCCAAATGGTGCAGGATTGTGGGTGCAAATTGTCAGCGATGTTGGATATCGTCCTATATCTGAAAACCCAAGTGAGTTTTTTGCTATTATAGTGTATACTATATTATTATACTATATTACTAGGGCGTATGTAGCGCAGTGTTTCAAGACACCCTGCAATACACATGGGATCGATCCACGCGCCTCAGGCTCACCAAGCCTTCCATCTCTCCGGGGTCGCAAATTGGTACCAGACTTGTCTGAGCGGATAGCTGAACTGGCTCGATTCATCAGTAGCCGTCGCGAGTCATCCTAAAGGCCAGATATGCCATTCAGTCACCTCCAACGGTGCTTAATGTAGTCGAATGCATGGCGCATTCCTAAGAGGTCGATCAACGCCGTGAGCTTTTTTCTTTTATACTTTTACTATATTATTAGCATAGCATGTTAATTATAACAGAGTGCAATGAGGTGGTGTGAGACAACTGGTTCGGTCATGGGATTCAGATGAACTGAGTCGTTTATTCCTCCGAAATCTGTGAATTGATATCGAATGTTTTGTAAACAAGGTAGCACTGTCATTCACTAGGTTACATTCAACGAGTAGTTGTGCAGGAGAAATTTCCATTAGTTTCGTGGTGGGTAGCATTGTAACTGAACCCTACATCAAAACTTCTGTGAGAACAGGCAGCACTTTTAAAACATTTCGAATTGTTTTTTTTTTGTTGGAAGATTCCTTTTTGAACGAATTGCCTTCAGTGAAGATTAAAAAAATGCTGGAGCAAATCTGCAGTGCAGATGAAGATTCGAAGCGTCAATCAGCAACGAAATGGATTATGGAGATCGTTGCTTATGTGCAGGTATGCGTGTCATTCTAATCGTATTGGAACCATTTGGTGATGAAGGATAAGAGATAAAGCTATTGGCGTTGATCAATCCTTAGAGGATGCGCCATGTATTCGACTTCATTAAGCATCGTTTGGAGGTGATTGAATGCATCTCTGGCCCTTACAATGACTCGCTTTGGCCCACCGATATATGGAGCCGGTGTCGCTGTCCTCCCAGATAAGTCTGGTGCCATTTTGCCGACTCTGTAGAGATAGAAGGCATGATGGGCCAGTGGCACAGAGATAATTTGGTGATAGTGTTTTGAATACTTTGTCGCAGTCTTTCTTACTTATATTTGCGTGTCTGTATTGATTATTAAGAAAGTGATCACTTATTAACCGTAATGCCGAATAGCTGCAATATCCTTTTTAGATGGCGAATGATGAGTGTGATTTCGGAATGGGGTTGGAGTTAGGTTATTGGTTATTTCTGGCAAACCACGATTCACTCGATAAGCTGGCGTACCGTATTCTGTCTACCGCTTATACGTTGCTGAAGCGCGACGAGTATAAGAGGATTCTGGATCTACAAATGTCGCCTGGAGTGAGAAGAAGAAAAGAACTTAAAGCTACACCAAAGAATAATTAATTTCACTGCACCGTTCCTCTTTTCATCATGTGTAATAACTTCTTTCTTTAGCGTTCTCACCTTCTCAACTTTTTATTCTTAACATTACGCTTTATTTTTTTTAGATCTCATTTTTGTAAGCTTTTTTTATGAACACTATGGTGCCTGTTAATCAGTCAGTTGTTGTTGTACTGCTTGCTCATTGATCAGTTTTTGGGTGCATCTTTAATAAAACAGTTGGTTTATAGCATCTAAATTTTCCTTCATGACTTGGTAAATTTACCTTGATATCTTAGCAAACAGTGCAGAGGAACTGTAATTTATCTACATACGCTTTTGGTTGTGACAGATTTCTCCTATTCGTACTTCCTCTTTGTTGAAGATATCTGTTTCGATGTTACCTGTGTCGATGGTCCAGAAGTCTGGGTTTTCGAGGAGCTTTTGAGTTTTGGTATTCCGATTTTTGAGTCTGAAGAAGATCTTAACGTCAGTTTAGCTATAGTGAATCTGAGCAAATGACCGATATCAAGGTGAGCCGTTTCCCTAACTTTTATCTTTTGCATGTTTTTCTTCGCGATTCTCCAGTTCAATTCTCATACCACATGTACTTCATTGAGATTTGTTACGTTATACTTTGATGTGTTGACATAGATAGTACCCCTCGGAGCTGGCCAGGATGTTGGTCGATCTTGTATTCTGGTGACGATCGGTGGTAAAAACGTGATGCTTGATTGCGGTATGCACATGGGATACCAGGATGAACGCCGGTTCCCAGACTTCTCGTGAGTTCCGGAGCAACATGATTTGATTTTTTTGTGATTGAGATTGTGGTTCGAGAATTTTCTTCCTTCTAGTGTTTTATCTTTCGTAAAATGTTCTGTTCAGATACATAAGTGGAAGCGGGAAGTTGAATGACTACCTTAGTTGCGTGATTATATCTCACTTTCATCTGGATCACTGCGGTTCTCTGCCACATATGAGTGAGATTGTTGGATATGATGGGCCGATCTATATGACTTATCCAACGAAGGCTATTGCACCTGTACTACTTGTGAGTTTTAATGAAAAAGATTGCACTGTAATGCATTGATGATTGACATTTAAGTTCAAACAAACGTGTATGGCGCAAGTTTTCCTTCTTTTGTAAAACTAGTCTTTTGAGCACCGAGCGAGGAATTAACCGTGTAGAGCTTTGTTCTGCACAGCACGATTATGGTGTTACCCAATGTGTCGTTATTGTTCATGACAGATTCGCTCGCGGTAGAAATTTTTGAAATTTAATTTTCCTTCTCAGTTTGTTTAAAATTTTGATTCTGATCTACTCTGACCTTAGAGCGGTAGCCTAATTTCTGTTCTATAGCTCTATGGATTTCCTCGCTCTTCTTGTCGAGTAATCTTTGATAAATAGTTGTTAATTCTCGAAGAACCAGCACCAAGCTTTATGTGCTCTAGGAACATTCATTTGCTCTGATTATATGCACAGTATCGACAGCATTATTCTAAGTTTGCCAAACATTGACAAAAAGATTGTACGATATGAAACGGTGTCACCGTGGTTCCTGGCTAAAACAACTAATACGGTGTTATCTCGCTCTGCATTTAACCATCTTTTGGCTTTCTTATCGTTTTGTAAATGATTTTTGTTTCTTAAATTTTTTCTATGAACCCGTCTAGGAAGACTATCGTAAGGTTCAAACTGAGTTCCGAGGAGATACGAGCTTCTTTACCTCAGCGAATATAAAGGCGTCCATGAAAAAGGTATATTTCAAGACATTTTCTATAGTAATGTCATAAATTCATGTTAAGGAACTCACGGAGGCCGTCCTAAATTCTCGATCCTTTTTGTTTTTTGTTACCACATGACACAACATCAGCTGTATGACATTGTGCGGATCTTTGCACTTCTTCCATTTGATTGTTTCCTCGCATTCAGCTCTCAAGGAGGCTCTTCAGATTTCTTTTTTCTTGTACGTTCGGTTGCTCCTTGATTGTTTTCGTCTTGGTCATGAATGTCGTTAGATACTGATCAAGTAATTTTTCTCTCGAGTTTTAGTGTGCTCGTTCTAGAGCATTCTCACCTGGATTTGAAGGAACGAACAGTTCCCAGACAAATCTAGCGCCAATTTTTTCACCTCGGATGAGAGGCGTAGTGGGTCTGATTCGAGCTCGAGCCAGCGACTGCGTAGTGTTCACCTTCTGCGTAATGAACGGGGCGATTATCACTGTGCTACCGGGTACCCTTTTTTTGTTTCTTAGGAATTAATACAAAGGTTTATTTTGAACCTACATTAACGTAGTAGAATGGCGCCCTCGCAGCACACATGCCTATAGCTTTCTAACCATTACAGTGGACGGAAGCGAGCAATAAAATGAAAAAGTAGAATACTGTCGAAATTTTTGATTTGAACTACTGAAAAACATCTTAGTGCACATATTTTACGTGTTACTTTAGAAATTTCACGATGTGGATACTTTCCGTCATGCGGGATGATCCCGTGACCTCCGTGCTCTCACTACTCATGACGGCGCTCAAACGCACACCGGAAAGTCTCCTTCCACTTCAATCGCACATTAAAACTGTCCTAAGCACTTAACTCGCTCAAGGAGTATATTCATCACAACAGTATTACTATGACGGCATTTTTTAGTTCCATAGAAGGTGCGCACAGGTTACCTATGGGTATTGCTGAGGACTGGATATAATGAGGAATAACTTAATAAATTCTGTTGGAACAGAAATGAGGTTTAGTTTTTGATTTAACCACGAATGGTTTCGCTTAGATTATAGGTTACTTGTGACTTGATTGCAAGTTGTTGGCCGAATAACCACACATCGACATCAACATATGTATATATATATGTATATGCATACATCTACGTGTATATATACATGCACATGTACATATATGTGTACGTATATATGTATATACATATATATATATATATCTCGGCGCACGCAGTGTGTTGAAAGTGTGTGCTGGAGGTATTACTTTATCTGGTTTGGCAGTGATGGATTCACATGCTTTTTCACTGATGTTCCCTGTACTGTTTATATCCGTTGTATGGAAACGTGTCGCATTGCCTCACGACGACCTTCTTTAAAGTAATGCATCTTTTCTAACGTAGCCCGTCTTTGACATATATTGAGAGGTCGCAACATCTTCTATTCAATATTTGTTCGTATCCATATTTCACTAAGCCTTTCACTTTTGTGCGACGGTTCGACTACTGCTTGAGGATTTCTTAACCTCTTTGTGACAATGGTTTAATGTAGGTCGAGTCTACTCTCCTTGTCCGAAAGCCGATCCTGGGATAACTGTGTCCGGACGTTCCTAGATCTTTTGGACTACAGGGAATCTTCCAGGTATGTCGGAGATCTGGTTGGTATAGAGAAGTGTCGAACCACGGCGTATTAGATGACAACGCTAGGGCACGGAGTTGGGTGTTCTTTGTTCTCTTCACTACATCCTCGATGCTCTTCAAGGCTCCCCAAGTCGCTCATTTCTTTCTGCTCAGCTTTGGAACTAGGTCGTTGATAATATTGATTTCCAGACCTAAATAAATATAACTAGAGCGTGTCTGCTTATTGAAGAAAACATATAACTGGAGCATTCGGAGATATTCGTTCCGTTGGGCCTGAATGGAGTATGCGAAACCAATCCGTTCTTCATGAACATCGTTTTTCCGAGGTTTAGTCGAAGACCAATCTTTCCACAGGCTTTATCAGAGTCGTCAATCATACGTTCCGCTTGGCTAATGTTTGATGTTTTAAGGACGATGTAATCAGCAAAGCGAAGATGGTGTAACTGCCGACCATCGATTTTCACTCCCATATTATCCCATTCCAGTGTTCTCATGACGTTCTGGAATGTGGCGGTAAATAATTTTGGCGAAACGGTATCGCCTTGCCTAACTCCTCTTTTGATGTCAATGTTAATATCTTTGTAGAATGGTGATACTATGGTTGTGAAATTTTTGTAAAGCTCACGAAGAATCTTTGTCTGCTAAGTAGGGACTCTTTGACTATCAAGGGCTTCCAAGACTGCTTCTATCTCAACTGAATCAAAGACCTTCTGTAAATCGATGAAAGTGAGACAGAGCGGTCTTTTGTACTCTCGCGATACTTCAATGAGCCTTGTTACCGTGTGGATGTGGTCCATCGTACTAAATCCTCCTCGAAACTTTGCTTGTTCAAATGGCTGTCCTTCGTCTAGTGTTCTGTCAACACTGTTTAGGATGACTTGAGTGGAAAGTTTCTAACTGTTCCGTCTGGGCGCCGGAGTGCATTCATTTTAGTCTTGTAATTGGCGAAGCTTCGGTGGGCTCTGTGAATGCTTTTCCCAGCCTCTGCAGCTTCTACCGTTACTGGTGCTCTTCTCTCTTTAAGATCTTCTTTTATCGCCTCTCTGCATTGTTTTGCAAGTTCGAATGTTAGTTCGCGGTTGCCTGCAGCTTGTGCGATTCCACGCTGACGTGTCAGCTAGAGTGTTTCTGGAGACAAACGCCTCTTGGTCACTTTCGAACTCTCAGTCTTCATAGCGTTAACGTGAAAATGTTGAATGAACCGATCGTATTCTTCGTCGATGTTATCGAAAACGGCGTCTTCCCAACAGCCGACTAATAAAGTGAATAAGTCCCAGTTTATGGTGGTTCTGGGACTTCGGTTTTTGAATCTATCGGCTTTTTCTTCTTTCCGCGAGAAATGGAATCTTGCGCGATGGAGGCGATGGTCTGATCCCGTTTAGAATTTTGGGACAACAGGGACGTCGGTTAGGTGAAACCTTCTGTTTGCTATGATGTGGCCTATTTCGTTATGGTACTCTCCATTGGGAGATTCCCACGTCCAGCGCTGAGGGTGGGGCTTATGGAATTGCGAGTTATCATGGATTGTCTTGGTCGCCGTGATAAACTCAGACATTCGCTCACTCTGTTCGTTCCATTCTAATCCGTGGCTCCCAATATGACGTTCTTCTTGGTCCAATCTTGGCGTTAAAATCTCCAATGACGACCTTGAAGAATGTGTGATCTTCTTTGTAGGACTTCTCCAAGTCCATATAGAACGCTTCGACTTCTTCTTCGTCATAGTTTGATGTTGGATAGATGTTGGCCCGCAAACGATGATTGTCAAAGCCGGAATTGATCCACGTCTTTTTAATCGTAAACGTCCGATTTGGGTTGTAGGTTATTTGAATGAATCGATGTTCATGGACAAACTCGTGTTGACGGGAACGCCGACGCCGCCGACTCCTCTACTGTCGCATGTTCGGAGGGACAGTTCTTCTCAGGTGTCATAGACGACGTTGAAAGGCTGGCGTCTCCTCGTCTCGGCCAAGCCGATGACGTTGTACTTTATCATTTTTGCTTGCATAAACAAGTCTTCTATCGAGGACTCGGATGCAAGTATACGTGCTTTGTAGGTACAGATCGTCACCTTAGTTTTTCGTGATCCAGGCAGCTTCCATTGGCCCTGAGATTTTAGCAGCCTCTCCGTACTCGTCCTACCCAACGCTGCGAATTAGGGGCTCTCTCGGAGTCAGGGGAATGAGGCCCGTTTTTTTTTTTTACTGTATTTAGCGTTTTTGATACTCACGTATAGCTTACTGGACGCTGAACATGGGTGCTGAGTATATTAACGGGTAGCTTGTCAGGCTCTCCCAGAGTGGGCATGGAGCTTATTTGTTGAAGGCGACTCCTAACCGCCTCCCATATACTTCCCAGTCACTTGATTGCAGGCTTTTGGCCGAATTAACTCGTGGAATACAATCCGCATAAGCATGAACGCACCCACAGACGCATGCATGAATACGCCTAGCAAATATAGAAAGTATGTACCAAATCACCATAGCAGAAACAGGGAGTCCATTCCCTGGATCCACCTGCGTCTCAGCGAGGCAATGGTCGCTCTTGGTCCGCGAATGACCACCTATCCGCCACCCGGGAACGCGTCACGTAACCTCGCGACTGACCGGCTCGAGATCCCTCATATGAGGCAGATCCGTGGAAACTTTCTCTGCAAAGGCTTTTTATTATTACATTTGCAGAAATTCATCTAAAATTCCAAATAATTTGCAGCCTTTGTGAATGATGTCTAGGTGATAGCGATTGATCTTCATGAGACGGTCCAGGTTGATAATGAACTGTCTATACGTGCATTCTATGCTGGTCATGTGTTAGGTGCGGCAATGTTCGAGATCCGTGTTGGTCATCAAAGCATTTTATATACAGGTAAGTACTACAGACACGTATTATTTTCCAATCTGGTATTCATAACTGATGTCATATGTTCATGATGGGTAATATAAACACTTCTCCCACCAACCTCATCATGGCTGGGAAGTGTTCCTGGGTGTTGGGCTGCGATCTACAGCGGGGGGGATTCATCTCCCTCACAGGGTCTCCCGAGCCGAGAAAAAGTCTGGTATTTCCATCTGGAAGCCTTGTTAAGAGTAAACCAATATCAAGGATCCACTACCGCTCTGGTATCAAATTAGTCGATTAGTGGCAAAGGCGGCGACTGCCTGTGGTGGTAGACTGGGGCAGACTTTAGTCTGGCTGACCTCTGGACTCCAAGGAGGCCACATAAGGTAAACCAGCAAGATTCCGAAAAAGTGGAAATTATGCTGGGGCCTGCACAACCATTGGAAACGAGCTATCCAGGTATCCAAGTAAATGCTATACGTCCATATTCTGTCACCTCAACGTCAAGAAATCATTTGTGCCATCAATTGGATTCCGCCTTCAGTTGATTAGCTTAATTCTGGCGATGTTAAATCTTCGCGTCTAGCTTTTCCTCGTGGCCACTTCCAGAAAATTTTTTGCGAAATATAAGCTAAGTTTGGATTTATGTTGCAGGAAAATTAGACAATCCACTCTTAGTTAATCTTCTTCAATGAATAGTAGAAAGAAAGGCACTAATTAGGATTGTATACATCCTTGTGTTTCTCGAGGGGCGGAGTCGAATAATCACCTCTGACACACGACAGCAAGCACAGGTGTTCTATTGTTCGTTTGTGCAATGTGCACTGAAAGGTCCATTCTCGCGCAATTAACGCTGTTTGCGGTATAGATCTATAAGATTTATTTGTCATTCAATTATTTTTTCATGAACTACGCTATTTGAAAACGGTTGAAAATTTACTTAAAGGTGACTACAATATGACGCCAGATAGACATCTGGGGGCAGCTAGAGTACTACCAGGACTTCGCCCAAATTGTCTTATTTCTGAATCAACCTATGCTACAACAATCCGTGATTCGAAAAGAGCACGAGAAAGGGATTTTTTGAGGAAAGTTCACGATAGAGTAATGGCAGGTGGAAAGGTGATGCATTTTTAGTTATTAATTTACAGGTTTCGAAGCCTTGCAAATTGCCCCTTTTTCTTAACATGACAATTTTTGAAGCTTTTTACACAAAAAAAGCCATTTAATGCTCTATCTCGCTCTACACTTTAGGTTTTAATCCCTGTTTTTGCATTGGGTCGTGCCCAAGAATTGTGTATTCTTCTCGAATCTTACTGGGAAAGAATGGACCTAAAGGTGCCTATTTACTTCTCGCAAGGTTTAGCTGAACGAGCAAATCAGGTATATTAGGCAATCTTTTCAATGTTCATTTCATTTGTATATTTAACCCAGTTATTTCAATGCCTCAAAAAGCACATGTTTACTATAATTTCTAGTATTATCGGTTGTTTATTAATTGGACCAACGAGAAGATCAAGCGTACTTTCGTTGAGCGAAACATGTTTGATTTCAAACACATTAAACCTCTCGAAAAGGGTTATGAAGAGATGCCCGGCGCTATGGTGTTGTTTTCCACTCCAGGTTAAACGGTTTCCCTCACGTTGTTTTCGCGTGGACTTTCGCATTTGAATAGTCTCGATCCATTTTTAGGAATGTTACATGGAGGCCAATCGCTCAAGGTATTTCGGAAATGGTGTCATGATCCCAGGAACATTATCATTATGCCAGGTTCTAATCCACCGATTGGTGTTTCTCATTTGAACTCTATAATTTCATTTTAGGCTACTGCGTCGCTGGAACTGTTGGTGCTAAGGTAATCAGCGGAATGAAGAAAATCGAAATCGAAGGTAAAATGGTCAGTGAAAATCTTACTAATCACCCTGTTTCTCATTTCATTTTAAGCGAACCATATCCTATAGCTACTAACATACTAGTTTTTAGCATGACATAAATCTTGGTGTGGAATATATGTCATTCAGTGCGCATGCAGATGCGAAAGGGATAATGCAGGTAATAAATATAGGTCTAGTTCACCTTTTACGTAGCGGTTGTTTAAAAAGATCAGTGTAAAACCTTTAGCGATACATCTTTTGTGTGCTTAATAGTCGTACTATGCGTGTTCATTGACCGGCGATGTCCTCTTAGTTGCAACAATTCGTTCGAGTTGGAAAACGTGAAAAGAGCATCGCGACAATATGTGATGACAATCTTTTTTAGACTTTAGATCAGAGGTTCTGTTTACTGAACGAGGGAGTTATTTAACCAATTTTCTTCTACCAAATTTTGCGCTCATCAAGCTCTTATAATTTATAACATTTGTTTTTGTAATCAATAAATATTAATTCTATTGGTTGTTTTGGAAGGATTTATTCACCTTCTATCAAGAACATTTTTAGAACACTTCATGCTCTGAGCAATTCCTTGTTACTGAGGCAAGAAAAACAATTTATCCTTGTGCATATTCGCGCGCGCCGTTTAAGCAAACGTATGTCAACTTATTCTGAGCTGTATCAGTTAAGATAGGAAATATTGGATTTTACAGATTTTTGCCAACAATCTGCAAGTTTTCTTATTCGATAACGGCGAGATTGCGGTTGTACTTTTTCCTTTTTTTTTTTAAAGAGAGCCAAATACACGTATTTCGCTTTTTTCATCGAAATCAATTGAAGTGATTAAACTGGTGAGGCTTCTCCCAAGCCAGCACAGGTCTTCATTTTTGGCGTGAAGATGTGGATTTTAAGTATCTAGGAGATAAATGTTTTCAGAAAATTACGGATACGTCTGGGGTAGTAGAGAAATGTCTATTTTATAACGTGTTATGTTTTGAACTACTTAATTAGTTTAGTTGTTGGAAAATATGCGTACATCGCTGAAAATTAGTCGCCACCTAACGATACAGCTAACGTTAATTAGTGTTGGATAGTAGAGGTGGTAATACAAGTGATAAGTTAGCCATGAGGAATACCAGTGTTAAGTTAGACAAAGTTGAAAGAGCAGTAAAATACTTTCAGTTAATTAGAGACTGCCAACCACGCAGTGTTATGTTTGTTCATGGTGAAGCGGCTAAAATGGAATTTCTCAAAGGGAAAGTTGAGAAGGTTTGCCGAGAGCTTTGTTTTGTTTTATATTGTTTGGTATAATACTCTATAGTCTATAGTTCATTGTACTTTTGGTGAGTTTCGAGTGCGGACAGCACATATTGTCTGCTTTGCTGGTTACAGGAGTTTCGAGTTCCAGTGCTGATGCCTGCAAACGGAGAGTGTGTTGTAATCCCAGGCACTCCTAGTTTGGAAGTAGATGTTCCTCTCGATATTGTACAACGATCTATTGAGCTTGATCCCACGCCTTCAAAGAAAGCCTGCCCATTTTCGGCATGCCTCATAATGGATAAACAGGTCAGTCTAGTATTCGTCTTGATTGTTAGTGCTGTAGGTAGGTGTCATTGTTAGTTACTATTATGTTGGTGTCATACGAATACCGACTCTAGACCTGACTTTGAAAAGTTGTAATTTGGCTTAAAAGCGCCGTATTAACCTGAGTAAAATCTGTTAGATTCTACAATTTGTTTTTCGCCTAATATAACTTCATGTATTCTGTCAACATGAAATAATGGATATCTGGAAGAGACGAATTCGTCAGAGGAATTTTCAGCAGCACGTTGATTGTCAGACTTTCGTCAGCAAATAGTTGTTCTCTGGCTCTAAATGGGCGAAAAGTTATTAGTCGATTAGTTAACGGTCTGATGTGTATTTTGATTGATGGAGGGTCTCGTAATCAACCCGTTCGAATGCGAACAATTAGTTAAACAATGTGTTGTCGAGTGTTGACGTAAGCGAAAGTGGATGTCTTATGTTGAACAATTCTAACAAGATCGTTATAAGATTTCATCGATTTCATAACAGTACCATTATTATGGTCAATGGCGATTTTTGCTCTCTAGATCATTCCCGTTAACAGATGATTGCTGATAATTCCGTCATGGTTAGAAACCAGCTGAGAGAAAAGCAGATCATGGGCGTCGGTGGTGGTATGGTAGACGCGTGAGCCCCCGGAAATAGTAATCCCGACTTCGAAGAGGTTCCAAATTTTGCTCCTATATCAGTGTCATTGTTGTTCTATTCCTATGGTTTTTTTGCCAACATTGTGAATATTTTACTAGATGATTCCATCGGTTTCTTTAGTGTACCACACCTATAATCATCGTTTTACTAGATTATTCCATCTATCAAAAACCAAAAGTCATAACAACCACCTTTTGATACAAATTTGGAGAATGTGTAGGATCGTTGAATCATTGAACTTCCGTGGCGAATACTGTGATGTTTTGCCGAATATGGTTCACTTTTCATCGGACGCCATACTACGAAAGAAAAGCGTTTTGTTTGCTTTGTTGTTCTTGTTGTGTAGAAGGAGCTCAGAACAGTCGTGGCTGACGATCTCCCTGCCACTACTTGGATTCCTATGTTACCCATTTATCGAGTGTTTCTTTCACCTTTCAAGTGTTTTCGAAATGACGAGCGATCGTTAAGTGATAAACCATGGGTTCTTCTTGGTCGACATCGATAATCGCCTTCAGATGATTGCCTCTAACTGCAGGAGTCCAGCCATTACCTTCTCTGTCCTAATGAGTCTGACGCAAACTTTGCGAATCAACTGTTCATCCGTTACAGTTAAAGTGTTAGGCAAAAATATTCAATAAAAAACTGTTATGAAAGAAATTTTAACATTGTACACCGTACCAGTGTCAGCGATGATTATTTATCGTAAGATACTGTTGTGAAATTCATTATGTAAAGGTCGGCCATTATTTTTGCCTCGATAGGGCTTCATTTCCAGCTGCCGTTATTTCCTAAGTTAAGCAAGGTTTGTAGTGGTATGTTTCTAAGGTATGATGCATTCATTTTCCAAATCTGAGTCTATATCATGAAGCAAAGCGATATTTTTCGGAGCTCATTCATGCTTTCCAGGTTTATTTTACAAATTGTAACATTTTTTTATAGAGTGGTCTTGAAGTGATTTCTTGTGAAGCTGCTGCGAACAAACTACAACTAGGGCTTCATACCATCACACTGTCACAGTTGGTGAAGTCTCGGTCAACAGTGGACTGGAGGGCTCTCTCTGAGGCACTTTCAATCCATGATACTAATTTACAACAAAAGCAGGTGAGATGGATTGCCAGCTGTTCTTTGTTTCTACTTTCTGATAGGATTTCAAAGAATTCTTTCGTACTTTTTTACAAATGTTGTCATCGAGACGAGAGTTAAAGGGAATTGTTAAGGATGGCATAGAGCTTTTTCATGGAGAGATATGCGTGTTACCTGTGAAAGGGGATGAAAACCAGGTAACCGAGTCGTACATAGTAGTCCATAGGTGAGTTAGTATCATGTGGATTATCTTCATTATTTAGGTTGAACTGATATGGGATGAATGCAGAGAGGCATGGCAATCAACTATATTGCAGACAATCCAAGAGATCTTCAGCAAGCAAGCTGTAACATCCAACTAGGATCTTTTATGTCTTGTTTTTGCTTCTTTCTTTTCGTTTGTACCACTTTGAAAAATGAAGTGTTTAAATTGAATTTGGTCTTCTAGTAAGTTCGTCCGTTTATTCGATAACTGATATTTCCCGAGGTTTGCTATCGAAGTTCTCATCTCCTGAATGAAAACTCATGTTCCGCACCTGGTTGGTTAACCACTGAGATCGTTTACCAAGTTTCAAAACTAATAATGGCTTTTCAACTCACCCGCGACCGTATGCATTGGTTACAGTGCATACTGTCCAAGAAACGACTTAGTCTTTTATAGTTGAACAAATATATCTCAACTCAGAGGAACTTTTATTATTAGAGAAGGGGGGTTGTTAGTATCTTAAATTACTTGACATTAAAATACAAGTGTTTTTCGTATTTTTGTTGAGCAAACGCGAGGTGTTATTATTCCTTATTCACGAATAAGCTGACGTTTCGGCAGGTTTCGCCTTCCTCAGAGCCTGGAAAGGTTAAGTTGATAGCAATCCACCAGGCCAGACGCCTCCATAACCAAACAAAGAAACTCTAAACCAAGATTTCAATCACATTGAACACAGCTTTGCACACTCACCGCTTCCTATGAGGTTTCCACTAAGTATGTCACGTAGAGACCAACCGCACAGGAATCACATGGAAGTATAATGTGTCAAACAAAAATACAAAGAAAAAATACTCAAAACAAAAACAAAAATACTGCTAATACTTAATACTTGCTCAACAAAAATACGAAGAATTACTTGACCAATGCCGAGGTTAATAGAGAGTCGGTCGTGGGAGTTACAAGTGTTTTTTTCTATTTCTATGGAATTACGATTTTTTTCTCGAGTTTGCAGAACACTTTCTATATTGAAGGTTTCATTTCAAGCTCAGAAGCAATTGTACAACCAGATTTTCATATCGTTGAACTGTGCGTTTTCTGCGCTTGCTTAAATTTAAATTAATTCAGATTTGTTTCACAGTCTTTCGTTCATTTCAATTCCAAACAAACTTAGAATTTGAAAGGATTTTTTTACAATAACTATGTATAATTCCCTAGGAAAGTGCCTTCCATCAAGTTCTAAACTCTCAGAGTTTCCGAGTTATTGAGAAAATTCCGGCAGTTGCCAATAATTCGATATTTTGTCGTCGGAAAAATGCCAGACGTGTCACAATGAAGTTCTAGTTCTTTTCTCTGAAGTGGGTTGTCGAAGGTAAAGATCGTCCATGTACTATTTCAAGGAAGATCTGAACCTATTTGTGCGATCCATGTAAATGGTAGATGTTTTGACCAGCTCTATGAGAGTCCATTCCAAAAGGAGACAGCCCATAGGATAAAATCCTAACCTTTAGAATTTCGGAGAATTATGGTTTTAGATGAGAGATGAAGTGCAGTACTTAGGTACTTAAGCTGTAGGAAGTCATAAGATTTCACTATAACCGCCTTCGTGCTGGAGGTTACCATCGAAGTTTGTGTTTGTTATGGACTGAACACGAGATGTTGAACTTATTACAATTGTATGGGCGGAAGATTTCATCTGATGATAAGCATTTGCTAATGGAAGTGTCGCTTATAGGTTGTACTACCTGGATACATGGATGGGCCGTCTACACTGGTTGTGTGGTCCCAGAATAGTTCTCATTTATTCGGAGTTTTGTTGGTTTAGCCACTGTGGTTCCCTGGAGTCCCGAGGTCAGTCAGGCTAGAGTCCACCCTACGTTCTCACCACCATGGGCAGTCGCTGCCCGTGCGGATCAGGAGATTTGCCACCATGCAGCTAGTTTGGTACGAGGGCGGTGACGGATCCTAATATTGGTTTACTCTTGGCTGGGCTTCCTGATGGAAGCGCCAGACTTCTTCTCGGCTTGAGGGCCGTACTGGGGGATGAGTCCCTCCGCTGCAACTCGCGGCCCGACACCCAAGAACACTTGCCAGCCATGATGAGGCGGTAAACCGTTGGGAGGTATGTGTCATGCTAAGGTACAGCAATGACAGATTGGTGTCAAAACTAACTAAACTAAAAAGATTATACTGTTGACGTTGACACCTCGAATGTGGTTGACATGATGGAGGCGATCTGGGCTAAAAATTTCTGTTGTTACCAATCTGCATTAATAGGACCTGTACTGTGAGTGGTGAAATTTGTGCAGAAGTGCGTCCATTGATCAATCCAACTTCTTGTAACTGTAGGTTGTACCAACGGACTGTACAATTAAAGCGCTACTGCTTGGCGCTATTGGTGCCGACATCTAATGGCTGGGTGGCTGGCGTAAGGCATGGTGTAGAATTTTATGTCGTTAAGGAATTGTTTTTTAGGCAGTGGACGGTAATTTTTCGATAATTAGGTGACTTTAGGTGTTGACAACATGATAGAGTTACAGAAGCTCTACCGTTCTAGAACTATGCATGGTATATGTGGAACTGTCGAATATATGCTACTGTGGTCCATCACAGGGCGCGTGTGTCGCATTTGTCGGAGGCGCCCTGCAAAACGCACGGGATCGATCTTCGCGGCCCAGACTCACTAGACCTTCCATCCCTCCGGGGTCAGCAAGTTGGTACCAGATTTCTCTAGGAGTAATGCATCACTAGCTCGATAAATAGTTAGGCTACCGCTAGTCACTGTAAAGGCCAGATATGCATACCATCACCTCCAAACGATGCTTAATGAAGTCGAATGCATTTCGAATCTTCCAGGGATTGTTCAACGCTGACAGCTTTATCCTCTTTTTTTACCAGTCAACTTACTGGTGAATGAACTCTTATGAGGAAAGATTTTTCTCATATTTTTATGTGCAGAGAGAAGCCTTTTCTAGATGACACTCGCTAAAACATTTGTGTTTGATAAAATGTCAGTTGGTTAAAAAAAAGAGCGCCAAGAAAACTGTACAAGTGAACAAACGACCGAGAAAGAATAGCTCGCGTATAACTCACCTTGGCGCATGTGGCGCAATAGTCGGAGGCGTCCTGCGACACACATGGAATCGATCCCCGTGCCCGTCCCTCGCCAAACCTTCCATCCCTTCGAAGTTGGCAAATTGGTGCCAGACTTGTCTGGGAGGATGGCAGCAATGACTCGATACATCGATAGGCCACCACGAGCCATTATAAAGGCCAGATATGCATTCAATCACCTCCAACGGTGCTTAATGAAGTCTAATGCTTGGCGCATCCCTCAAGGATTGATCAACGACGAGAACTTTATTCCTTATTTATCCTTATGACTTACCTCGACCTAGTTCTCCGCAACGCCAATTTGTTAATTCGGAGGTTCTAAGTTTGCTTCAAAATTCTTCTGCAAAGTCAAAATTTGTAGTTTGTCATTGTAACGAGTTAGATTTCTTGAGATTGTGTACCTGTTAGTTGTCTGTTCTATCTGTCTTTCTTTCTTCCTTTTTTCCTTCTTTCTCTCTCTCTCTCTCTACATGAGGATACAAAGTATAGATATCTTTGTAAGTATTTTTAGAAACCTTCCTTATGCTTGGTGTCGGTCAGCTCGTAAGTGAATGGACTACTGGTGCTGCGATTGCGCCACACGTGGAGCTTGGGGATCTTCTCGAATTCAGAAGAGTAGCACAACTCGGTGGTGTGCCCCGAAGCATTTATGCGGTTTGTCGCTTATTATTGCAATTGACGGTATTACCAGTATTTTACCAAGATTTGGAGCGATGTAGAATTAATGGTGTTTCTGATGTTCAATTCGCAAACTTTAAATAGGTCTTGGTTACTTCACTGGACTCTTTCAGCACTGGGCTGTGTATATAGGACGACAGGAAGGTGAAGCTCTTGTTGTTCACTTATCCGGCGATGGCAGTGACTTTCAAAAGTTTGACGGAAATGGCGGGTCCTTCACTTCGTTTAGTCCTTCCTCTTCAGGGCTTATGAAAGCTAGTTTGGCCCAGGTTCGTAATTTTTAACATAATTTCGTTAGAAGTTCTGTTGCGGAAGTTTGAATATTGTAAATTCAATACCTTGATTAAAAAATATTACATACTTTAATCGTATTCGTTTTTATACCATTGGGGTAAAACTTTATAGAAAGTCAATAAGAGCTTACAAGCATACTATTTTTTATTTATATGCTTTATACGTTTTATATTAGCCTGGTGGGCGCTTATAGCGCAGTGGTCAGAGGCGCCCTGCAATACACATGAGATCGGTCTCCGCGCCCAAGGCTCATGAAACCCTCCATTCTGTGGCCGGCAAATTGGTACCAGACTTATCTATGAGGATAGCAGCATTGACTCGATATATCGGTGTGCCACCGCGAGTCAATGTAAAGGCCAGATATGCATTCAATCACATCTAACGATGCTTAATGAAGTCGAGTGAATGGCGCATGCCTCAGAGGTTGATCAGCGCAGAGAGCTTTGTCCTTTATTGTTATTATACATCAAGCTGGTGTATATTGGAATTTTTTCCAGTTTTCAGAAAAATAGCAGTGTAGGCAAATGTGTGCAGTCGATTCTCTACTATCAATGGTAATTAGTTTGAATGAATTGTCGATTGTAGCTTCATTCCTTACTGTATACGTGGACGTTTGCAAATCTGTCAAGGGTTGATATCGACCCCACAACATTAAAGGTTTGCTAAACAGAACGAATTGTGGTCAATTTTCATGGCCCTTCTGAAAGATGGGCCTACAGCTGAACGTAAAACACTGTGGAACGGAATTGTTACCGGTGCTCTATTGAGGTTCATTGGAGTCTGGACGCTCCAGTTTGGTAATTCTGAGTCAAGAACTGGTCTTGCTTAACGATTCGGTTTCAGAGTTGAAGTGGTTAAGCGGACACGATTGATGCTTATCTGGGTATTCAAAAAGTAGTGAAGAAAGGACGCCGGCACGTCAACTCTATGGTTCTTCTTATTCCAAAACTAGGTCCTTTGGATGGTTATTGAGCGAGATAGATGAGCGGACAGCGTTTTTGAACCAACTATTTCTCCCTTATCGCGCATTTGAAAAGGGAGCCCTGTTTCCTGTTTACATTGAAAACTGTAGATGCTGCTGAATATCCTAATAATACGGTGGATCCGAGTTTTTCTTTTCCATTATTTTTTAGATGATATCACATTACAGTGCAGATTACAGCACTTCTTTCATCCTAATCGTTTTCTTCCTTTATCAAAACAAATAAAAAGAAATATCTGTTTCTACCAAATAGTGAGTTCTTATCGAAGTCATTTATAGCTCGCGTCATTCAAAGTGTATAGAATTATGAAACATGAGGTGTGACATGGATTGAAAATATTCCTCATATTCAGTTATGTAGCAGGGGAAAGTTATAGTAATTTCTGAGATGTATAACTAATGGGAGAGGTGTGGCTTTTGAAAACATTGGGGAACCGTTCGAGCATGTTTATTCCCACTTTGGGTATGAGTCCAGTTGTGGGTCATAACATCATATGTATGCAAAAAGTGGAATATCCACTTTCTTTGAAGGTTCGATGCGATAAGTTGATGGATGTTGCTGGAGAGGACCTTGTGCGAGTTAACAATGCACATGATGCGGATCATCAGCCGTTTCCACCGAGTATTATTGTCGAACGAGCAACGCTGAAGGTGCTTACTCGTTGACACCTTAGTTTGATTCGTAAGTGCTGTAAGGTATCCTTATCCTTGGTCGTAAAACTATGGTAACAGGTCGTTCCCAATGCCGCAGTTCTTTTTTCGAACAGCAACTTATCTGAGATATGTGAGCTCTTGAAATTAGGGTAACAGATGTGTTCCAATGTCACAGTTCTTTTTTCGAGCAGCAAGTTGTCCGAGATATGTGATCCGCTTTTAACTACGATATTCAGCTTGGTTCTGGCGACTATAATCTTGTAATGAACAACTGTGAGCACTTCGTAAAGTGGTGTCGTTATGGAAATAAAATTAGTGGTCAGGTAGGGATCTCCTTTTACGAAATCATTGGCTGCTGGTACTACATAATTAGCCTTGGGTTTATGAAATAAGCTCTTTGGAAATTTCTGCCAAAATTTTGGATGGAGTCTTTCGATGGATTACAATAGAAGTCACATATCAGTTGTGTGCTTCAACTTTTTTGACAAGCAAAATTTAGACCATCCTTGTAACATCCTTGCTAGGGGTTTTGTAGCTTTGTGCTGTTCAGTGTGAAAACCGCTCACTGTTTTGTTATCAAGTGAAGAAAGATAATCTGGTATAATAATTTTTTCGGGTAACTTCCTTCTTTGTGTTTTAATATTTCAAACTGGTTTAAGAAGTATGACAACGATCATACCGATGAGAAATTAAATAAGAGAAGTTTGCAAACAACCTTGGGCAAGTGTTACGGCAAGTAATTAGACCACCTTTCACCAAGAGCAGTCATATCTGGGGCGTTTCTCTTGTGATCATATAACCTTTGTGTATTGAAGTTCCTTTTCTTCCAGGCAGTCGCTATTAAGAGTTTAGCGTTGGCTACTACTTTGGCTTGTTTTGGAGTTCCTCCATTAGCGGCTGTTGGAGCTGGTGTGGCTTTTCTCGCATTGGCTACGCCTGTTTCGAAGCTGGCAAATCGTTATTTCGGATCAAACTTCTCTATGTTCTGAATATTTTGCATTTTGTATGCTTGTAGATATTTGGTTTTCTCTTCCAATGTCGGCAATTATTTCGCTTTTCCCAGTCTTCCTTATTCCCTTTAGGAAACTAATTTAACGCAAATCTGCGATGAAATCAAGTAAACCACTTTTTCGAAGTTATAACACTATCGATTTTGGGAAAGTAAGTCCAACCGAAGCCTTCTCTCGCTTCTCCACACATTGTGATTATTAGGTATTTGTCATAGGGTGTTTGTCTTTAAGGTCGTTATTTGGTTTTTATTGCAAATGTTTGGATGCGAACAAATTATGGGTTGCCTTTGTTTAGGGCTTATTATTTCCGATGAGCATTGAAGGTGTTAATAATGTGAGATAAAATGCGAACGTTCTGTGAAGTTTAAATTTATTCGTGAAACGGAGCTTGGCGTTTTCTCAAACTTTACACTTGCTATTGAACCTGTGATTGGGCACTCGATCTTCATTACCAGTTTGTCATGAGTTATGAAAGTGGAAAACAACTCTGAACAGAAAGAGGTCTCCTTTGAATCTTATATGATTAGCGATAGTAATGAAACCTAATTATAGTTATTGTAGTCGTGTAGAAGTTAAGAGATGAAAGAATCATCATAGTGGTGTTAGAGATTTCTCAGGTGTTAGAGCAACACGCATGGTCACTAATTCGACTGCGTTCGTGGATCATCGAACCCTTCATCCTTTCACCGTGAGGAAATTGGTATCACCCTGTTTCAGTTCGGAAAAATACAGCGGATATCTGTGGTGATGACCATGGTAACGCATTAGCAAGGAAGGCTGTTCTAGGATTCCTTGGGGGTTCATCAACGTCGAGAGCTTTATCCTTTTGCTTTTTTGGATTCGAGCTAACGATTTAATGAAAGCGTTCCATGTGGTATTTTCAGTTATTTCATAGTACTTATATAGAATACCACCGCAAGAAATTTTATTGTCAGTTCTTTCTAGTACAATGGTTGCAATAGTGCTACAGTCTGGGTCGGTTAGTACTTCGTTATCGGCGACTTGCCTCGCTAACAAAGCGTCCAAGTTTGTCGCGAAGACGTCCGTTGCTGTCCCTTTTCAGTCCTCTGAAAATCAGTCCATTTCTAACATAACTTGTTTGCAGAACACTCAACGCCAGAATAACAAAAAAGTGGAGAGGTTTTGTTTTCAGTCTGTCAAGAACTTTGGGCAGAATATCTTGAATAATTTTGTAGTTGGTCATTATGGCTGAAATAACTAGTTCTTGGTTCGCTTTTTTTTTTTTAGAAAGAATGGGAATGTTCTATTTTTCAATCACTCTGCTAAGATCTATACATTCGACTGGGACATCGTTGCATTTCTTAAGCTGCAGAAGTACACCGTGAGACAGATTCACACGTTCATCCTATATTACTTGATACTTGAAAATTGAATGGCTCACTGGTCTTGCGATCCCCAGCATAATCTTCACTCTTCGGAGATTTGCTGGTTAAGCTATTGTAGTTCCCTGGAATCCCGAGGTCAACCTGGCCAAAGTCTGCCCCAGGTCTTCACCACCACAAGCAGTTGCATCCCTTGTGGATCAGGAGATTTTCCACCATGCGACTGTGTTACCAGGATTGTGGTGGATCCAGGTTTATTGTTAACTAGGCTTCCTATAGGCTTCCTGATGGAAACGCCGGACTCCTTCTCAGCTTGGGAGACCCTGCCAGGGGACTAATCTCCCCGCTGTACATCGCAGTCCGACGCCTAGGAACACCTCCGAGCCACGATGAGGCGGTAAACCGTTAGGAGGCATCCTATAGTTTTTGGCATTAAGTAGAACAACTGGTTTTCTTGATGATTTTAGCTGATTGACGACAACAAAAGTTTATTTAGCCTATTATCTGAATGAACTGGCTGGCAAGAATTGTTTTCTACTCATGCAGCGCCAAACATTATCACTCTTATCTGAAAGAAAAGTAGCTTATCGTAAGCTTTATCAATTCAAGTAAAGTCTAATACATTCTAAAGGTCACTGCCAACAGGATAGGGCTTTAATTGTCCTACATTTTGAGACTTTAATCCCTTAAATCTTCGTTTTTTGAAACCCAAAATATGAGAGCTCGTGCAGTATGATCTAGCAAGTAGGCTGTCATGGAACAGGACACGATGATGATATTTGCACCTGTCATGGTTGCATCCAGTGTTCAAAATTTGGATTCAGTTTTTGTTTTTAAGGATTAACGTTCTAGACGAATCTGAACCTAAAGCGTAGTTTTGAAAGAATCTTGTATTTCCGTAGAACTATGGAACAAAGTGTGTTCATTGAATCTGTCAAGTTCTCAAGCCTAAATGAAAAAGCAAAACGACGTACTCGCTTTTCGTGTGCCGACTTTTATGTGAAGCCGGCAGTCGCTTTCCGGTCTTCACAGAGCTGTTCTTGACGTGCTTTCGTGTTTCTCTGACTGGAGTTGATGACCGCTTTCTTACCCTCCTCGATAACTTCGACCTAGGCATTGAGCTTTATCAAATCTTTATCGAAAATATGCTGCACTTCTACGTAAAGGGTTTGAAGTATTCAAGCCTATTTTGGTTGGATCGGAACAGCCATGATAAGAATGATAAAATATGATTGTTAATAAATTAAAGGCGAACCATTCTACCATAACATTTTTGAATACGGTACACGAACTTTCACAAGGACAGAGATGTTCAGAGTTGTCGATGCACAATGTAGGGTTTAGGTATTGATCGACCAATAATGATAGCTTTGCTTTTTTGGCTGTCCATAGTTCGTTTTGTACTTATCCTTAACTTTAACACCGTCTACGTGAGACGATATAGCACACTCACTTTTCACTTAGCGCTTGAGGATAGTGAGATTCGGTATTCTCGTCTGCGACAGTGGCTAGAACTCCTCCGCGCTCGTCGGCATCTTAAAATGGCATTCATCAGAGCTCTGCTAATCATTCATTCAAAAGCGATGGCTCACATGAAATTGATTTGTTAGACCTCCGTCTCTTGGCGGTCGTTGATGCTGAGCGTCTACGTAGCGACAGATTGCGTTTGCTACGACTTCTGTAAGTTGAAAGAGAACGCGAAGCACTCTGTCTGCGATTAGACGGCATGCGCTGTGGCATTGTCAGTTGTTGAATTGAAGCGATGATCACTGGCAGCTTTTATACTGTTGGTGTTATCAGCAGTTTCTTATCATACATTTATGTTTGTGTAAGCTCCGAGGTTGCTCAACTTGAGGTGGGTCGGTGTGTTTATGAGCAACAGCGAAGTTATCTGCGTACAGCTGAGATCCGTGAAGATGTCGTCATCTTCATGGCCGCCATCACATTGGCATAGTTTAACACCTATTTGAGATGTAAACCTGTTGTTATCAGGAAGACGAACTGAAGGGAACCATCAAGTGATGAAATATTTATCCGAGTCACCAAACGATTAACGTTGATTCAGATCATTACAGAAACCAACGGAATCCGATTCCTTTTGCTTACAAGCGTGGATAGTTGAATGCGCTGGCTCCACGGTTTTGTCCCTACCCTATCACATTTTCCACCGCTGTCATTATTATGATCGTCATTCATAGCGACGGTCGCTTTCGTGTAAGATGACGTCTGCGAGTATCCTTCCGTTATTCGCAAACCGTTTCTCGTTGCGGATACAGTTTGTTTTGCATGCGCTTCAAACACGTTCGTACTTTTTGTAAGTGATCGTCGTCTACGTTATCGTTTTTCTCGACTACTCGTCGTCGATTCTCATAACTTAAGTCATGCTTTAGATCTTGAAAGAATGTTTCTACATCATCTGACGTCACATCTTATGCAGGTTCCGGCTGTTCTTGCACTGACGGTGTTCGGATTTTGCCTGTAGGTTTGGATGCTGCTTGACGATTTCCGTCTTCTGTGCGAATATCACTGGCTGCTGGATGATTCGATTCTTCCTGAAATCCTGAGATAGCCATGTTAGGTAGTTCCCATATCGATTGGTCGAAGTAAGCCGAGCTAAGACAAATTTGTTACTCCAAAGAGATGGGAGACCCAGAGAAGGAGAACCATGATAAACGGAATCATTGCCATTGTGCTATCTGCTCCTAAGGCAGAATTGTTAGCTGAAAATCGGTTTTTGATTCTGTGGATGGAAAATGTATTTCAGAAAATGTTGTCATGTCTAGAATGCTCAAAGTGTAAACTGTTGCATAATCATAGCGCCAGAATTGTTCAGGATGAGGTTAGCAAGTTGTTTGTGGTCTACCAGTTAATCGCTGGCATCTTTAAGAGGACGCAATGCAGCCGACGATACTCTTCTTCTTCTGTGCAATGCATTTTGCATGTCATTTTCCGTAATCATTTATCCCACGTAGAATCAGGTTTCCACTACCAAAGAAAAGAGAGGCTTGTTGAACACAGCGAAATGGAATATAACGTTTCTACAATCGGAATGTGAGGAGGATTGTGTTATCGTTCAACAGTGCCGATAGCAGCTTTTGTTTGGATAGAGTTCAACTATTTTTTCACACCAGCTCTATCAGATTTGTTACCTTTGGATGAAGTTTTCTTCTTCCCTATGCTTTTCCTATGTTTCCTTAATGATGGAAGATAACATAAAACCCTTCTTTGTGCTTTGAATCGATGAGAAAATGGTTGATTGCGTGAACTGTTCCATAAGGTGCTTACCACTTCCAAAAGTGATTTTCGTTTTTTTTTTTCATCAAAAGTGATTTTTTTTAAGATAGAAGGATTTTGTAGACGAGAAGTCGACAAGATTGCTTGTGTTCTTGACTCAGGTTTCTATCCGAAATTTATCGACGTTGTATTCATTTTAACTGACATTTTTCCTTTCTGGCCTTAAAATCTCCTCCAGTACTTCTTGTGTCGTAGCGGGTCACTTTCTTCGATCGGTGCCTGTGATTCGTTCTTATCAGCTGCACAGGCTCATATGTAGAAATTGATGATACTGGCATTCTATGCAGAAGATGAAAGTGGAGGATGGCATGAAGTGGTGGCAGGAACTTGTACGAGTCGACAATCAACGGAATATTAAATGGACGAGCCTGCGCCACCAGCGTTTCTCGACGGGGCTTTAATAATTGAGAAAGGTCCCGTAATATAGTTGGCGTAAATCCGTCTTTGTGCTTCAATTCCATTACATCGTATGAAACCTGGTACACTCGTTTAATTGGCCTAGGCCACTCTTCTTGCTTCGCATCCCCTGTGATCACATAAAATCTGATACGACTTGAAGTCTTAGAACGACTTTTGAGGTCGATGTTATAGCAGATTGTTCTGGTGTTATAAATACAAAAAAACAAGCTCCATTCCGTGTTGTGGGCATAAAGATTTGGTCCGGCACTGATGGCGTCCGTTTCAATCAGAGATCTGTTGGCTTCTTACCGATATCTGATTGCATACTGTCATAGACGGGTGTACCCGATATGCGAACTAGAGAGGTTGGTACATTGTGTATTATATGTTGGGCAGATTTCTAGATTTCTCCCTTAGATTTCCCAGTATTTAAGTATTTCCAAGTGATCGTTAAAGGAGTAGTTGGTTTTTATGAGTCGGAGCTAATTTACAGGCAGATTTCTTCTAGGGGTAATGGGTTCTGGTATAACTTTATTCTTCCCTGAGGTTCTAGTGAGACGGAAAACGGAAATCATATCGATTCTTCTTCGGATACTGTCGTTTGGAAACATAGTTCGTAAAATGAATCGTTTATTTGTCTTCGTACTGACTCATCAACTTTTATGAAGTCTAGAATCAAAAAATCTAGGATAGATCCATGATAAAAGCCATAATGTCCACTAATAGAACCAGATTGAAACGATATACATACATATATAAAAAAATATAACAAACGGTACATATAGAAACGGTATGAGAAAATTGAGCTGTTACTCCTTCTAGAATAGTCTCGGTTTTTGCAGACTAGCAAAAAAAATTTGAGAAGCACTAGCACCGTATGCATCAAAAATAGAAAGAGGTGGAGATAGTAAAAGATGTGGAGTTTCTTCAACACAATATGGAATCGCGTAGATGACTTGATGATAGCACACAACAAGACCTGGACACGCGACAGAGAGATTCAGGAGGCGAAATGGGTTCTGCCCTCCAATCTTTTCTCTTTAGTTTTCCTAATTTTTCACCATTCGCTCATAAAGGATAAAGTGCTAAAGCTCTCAGCGTTGATCAATCCCTGAGGCATGCGCCATGCGTTCGACTTCATTTAGCATTGTTTGTAGGTGATTGAATGCGTTTCAGCCTTTACAACGATTCACGGTGGTTTACCAATGTATTGAGCCAGTGCTACTATCCTTCCAGACAAGTGTGGTACCAATTTGCCGACCCCAGAAGGATCGAAAGCTTGGTGGGCTATGGGCGCGTGAATCAGTTTCACGTATGTGTTGCAGGGCGCCTCCGACCACTGCGCTATTCGCTCGTATTCGGTGGATATATATTTTCTCGCAAACGCGGTAGTGATCGTGTGCGTTGAAATAAATCTATACATGGGTGTGCAAAGTAGTTTGTATACATACGTCCTTTGGATCTGTTTATTTTCCAAGGAGATTTCGGAACAACAGTTTTCCTTTGCAACAGCTATAGAGTAACCCAAATTACCTCCGTAGTGGCCAAATACGTGCCTTCTATTGCGTTATTAAAGCTATCTACAATAAACCGAGCGCAGTGTTATGGTGTCTGGTAGAAGTATGTTTGATTTCGAAGCCACGGGGCTTACTGGCTGATTCGAAAAGAAGCAGGACGAAATGCAAAGTGTTCTATTCCGTTTCGCCAAAGTTTTCAGTCCAAGTGTAGAGAGAGCAAGAAGTTGAATATAAAGATAACCCTAATTTTCCAGAGATTGCAGTAATCCCTTCTGGTTCATGCCTCCTATGCTTGCTTCTCATTCTCATTTCCAGTTCCAAAATTCATGCATCTACTGCGAAATCGGTGCTCAGTACAGACATCAATAAGAATAACTTGGATGCTGAAAGCAATTATACACATCAATTGTTGTGGTGGTGAACGCGTTACTCCTCGGAAAGGATAATAGAGCGTTCGTTCCCCACCGCGGATACCTGCTGTTCGGAGTTCTGCAAATATCTGAGCATCATTGAAGTTATACACATCAATCTTAACAACTTGATTAATTTCGACTGCAAGCATGGAGTAGGGGCAATTACCTGAAGAAATTGTTGCCGCAAAATTCTCACTCTGCGTTGAAACGTGACATCATTCGAGTTACTAGAACGGTGTTGAAAGCCTGCTTTATATTTCCTTCGATAAGAATTTTTCTTTTTCAACCTTTGTTTTTTGCCTATTCTTTTCTAGCACGCATAGTACGTGGTCACGAGATACCACGATAGGACATGAAAGCACGCGAACCCCCGAAAGGATAATAGCTGGTTCGAAACGCAACTAAGTTCTCGAGTTTTGCTCATGTCTCAGCATCCCTGCTATTCAATTTCCTGTATTCTTCGTTTATATAAGCATGCTGGTTTTTATGTAACAAACAATTTTTTCTGTCTGCAGTGTTCCAATCATCCATTAGGATGAAGGAATCCCTTCACCAACACGAATTTTTTTCGGAACCTTAATTTGGGCGCATGTAGCGCAGTCGTTAGAAGCGTCCTTCATTACATCCATAGTCGCTGGGTCAACCAAGCAACAATGCTCAACAATCCGTTGTGCCACCGACGTCGATAAATTAGCATTGAACTTGTCTCGGAAAATTTCGCTGTTGTCGACGAAGACCTACCTGTGTTGAAGACACAGGAGCAGTTTAACAAAGCTATCTCGAGATCTAGACAGAATCATACTTGATCAGCATTCGCAATCAACGACATTCATGATAAAGACGAACTCCTTATGTTCAAGCCGAAGTCATTCTACAAAGCATCTGTGGAAGACGAATGTAAAACAATGATCACTGCAGTATGTGAAGATGGGTGATTTGGACAAATGAATAAATAAATAAATAGATGAATAAATAAATAGATAAATAAATAAGTAAACAGATAAGCTTGTATATGTATGTATGCATATATATATGTAAAGTGTATATATAATGTATATGTAAAGTATCTCCACCTCCCAACGGTTTACCGCCTCATCGTGGTTGGGAGGTGTTCCTGGTTGTCGGACTGCGATGTACACCGGTGGATTCATCACTTAGCAGGGTCTCCCAAGCTGAGAAGGAGTCTGGTGTTTCCATCAGGAATCCTAGCTAGAGTAAAACAATGCCAGTATCCACCACCGTCTTGGTATCAAAGTCGCATTGTGGCAAATCTTCTTCTGATCCACAAGGGCTGCAACTGCCTGTGGTGGTGAAGACCTGGGCGGACCTTGGCCAGGCTGACCTCAGCATTCCAGGGAACTACAATGGCTGATCCAGCAAATTTTCGAAAAATGGAATTATGCTGGGGCTGCACAACCAGTGTGGACGGGCCATCCAAGCATCAAGTATCAAGTAGTAAATCGCCAAGTTTTATAGATCGGAGACACTTTTCTAGACAAATCTGGTCTCATCTTGCTGCGCTCGGAAGGATATGACGCTTAGCAGGACTGGCGCGGAATTAAACCAGCTACGGTGCGTATGCTTTTCCGCGGTGTCTTTAAACGTTGCGTCTACCGCTTCCTAATAAATTAAAAAACAGTGATTTTCTTCGTATTTTTGTTGAGCAAACACGAGGTGTTACTATTCTTTGTTCACGATTAAGCTGACGTTTCGGCGAATTTCGCCTTCTTCAGAGCCTGATCACTGCAGTATGTGAAGATGGGTGATTTGGACAAATGAATAAATAAATAAATAGATGAATAAATAAATAGATAAATAAATAAGTAAACAGATAAGCTTGTATATGTATGTATGCATATATATATATATGTAAAGTGTATATATAATGTCGTTCCGAACTTCATCAAACGAAGACGACTACACGACGTATGCGGTCTACCAGAGGACAGTCACCAAGTATTGGACGTCGAATTGCGAATACTACGCACTTGTCTACGAAGCCGACAAAACCAGATGTTCGCCAAGTGGAAGAAGTGCGAGACGAAGGAAAACTTTTGTGCTAAATATTTGGAGGACCACCTCTGGAGGAGAATAGTGAGCGGGTCAGTGTTGATTTGCAACTCTATTAGGTCTATAATGCTAAAGTAGCTTTGCGAAGAAAATTCGAAGACCTTTTGAGTAAATCACATAATACAGCTTCAATAGCGCACAAAA
>UYYA01000209.1:0-89349 GCA_900624975.1 Angiostrongylus costaricensis | reverse complement strand
GGACCGCAGGTGTCTATGGTGGGGAACGAACGCGCTATTGTCCTTTCCGGGTAGTAACGCGTTCACCACCACACCATGCGGGTCCTTCGTTCCGCCTGTCTCTCAACTATTTCTATCGATCTTTACCACAGCAATCACCCGTCAGCGGGAAAGGACAATAGCGCGTTCGTTCCCCACCATAGACACCTGCGGTCCAGAGTTTTGCAAATATCTCAGCAACGTTGTGGTTGTAACAATTTTTCTGTTTGAAGGAATTTATGACATTTTGAATAATATACTTAAAAACGCTCATTTATTTCTGAACAACGTAGTAATTGATAGTTCGTGCAAAAGATCAACTAACACTATTGGTTAGATGTATCGAATTTTTTCACTGTGGTGTCATTTGAGGTTGTTAGTCTAGATACGGGGCGAAAGTAGGTGGATTAGTGCCCAGAAGCCGAGAGAAAATCGGAGTTCGAAAGGCACTGGTGAAAAGCTGGAATGTGAGCCAAACAATTGTCGGTGTTGATACCTTCTTGACTTCGTATTTTTGTTGAGCAAACGCGAGGTGTTACTATTCTTTGTTCACGAATAAGCTGACGTTTCGGCGGATTTCGCCTTCTTCAGAGCCTGGAAAGGTCAAGTTGATAGCAATCCACTCGGCCAGACGCCTCCATAACCAAACAAAGAAACTCCAAACCAAGATTTCAATCACTTTGAACACAGCTTTGCACACTCACCGCTTTCTATGAGGTTTCCACTAAGTATGTCACGTAGAGACCAACCGCACAGAAATCACATGGAAGTATAATGCGCCCCTCATATCAGAAAAGCAGTTTTACATACTGCCCTATATCACGCGTGATAATGAGGCATTCTTCCCAGCGGTTCATTTTCGGATTTCTGGAATTAATCCAGAGTGCCTCGAGAGTTTTTCGCGCCTGTGTTCTTGATTCGCGTGCGAGGATCGTGACACATACTTCGAAGTCGTCCCCGTTATGTCTCTGGGTCCTATGCGTGCCTAGCGGGGTATTTGGTCTATTTTTGCCGGCTAGGTGTTCTTTCATGCGGACACAGAGGGGTCTACCCGTTTCGCCAATGTATTCGTCACCACACGTCACCACCTTCTTGACTGTTATGGCAGAGGAACTTATAAAAAGTTTATTCCACTAGTGTTTCGATGTCTTCGTCTTCTTCAGTCGTCTTCAGTCTGACTGGAAAAGAAAACCTCAGTGTTGTTTGGCACAGCCAAATATCCGTGGAATTAGTCGGCTAATAGTTGAGTTACGTTTTATACGAAAACAATGTGAGTCTGAGCGTAAATGCATTGCAACCGTATGATATAGTTTGCTTACCTACTCTGTATTAGCTAGTTTTCCATGACTCAGTTCAATAATTCGAACAATCTATATTAGATACCTTGCGCTCAAAAACGAGAACCAGCCGGAGCTTCTTCTAGTCATGCTAGACGTGTTCGTGTTATGTTTAAGAAACGCTCTAATTTCACTTAATTATAACAGCAAACAAGGATAGTTAGTTCTTGATGTATAGTGAAGTGTCGTAGGGATATCGTTTCTCAAGGGCGCGCTTTTATCTAATCTTTTGTTAATTTAGTCCATTATAACGACTAAGCACTGCAAATGGGATGAGCGGAGAGCATAGTGGTAGTGATGTCCGTCACCACGAGCGTGGTCCTAGTTCGATTCCGCTCCAGACCAACCAATCCTCTCATCCTTGCGGGGTCGAGAATTGGTAAGGAACTTGTCTGGGAAAAAATCACTCTCTGCAATGCATTTGGGAAAGCTGCAATCCGGCTACCTTAGAACTCTAGGGAGAATTGCTCGACCAGCATTCTACGACATTCAAGTTAAATGAAAACCCTCAAGCAGCAAACGAAGCCACCCGTAAAACTAGAAGCTCTTCGTGGACAATGAATGCAAGGAAGAGAATCAAATGTGGGAAGTGCTAGGATCGGCGCACTAGACGTGAACACGGATCAAATAAGATGGAATAAAATAAAAAATAAAATAAGCACCATAAAACCATACAAAAAAGAACAACGAAAAAAATAGAGCGGAATGGAATCTGAAGAGCAGTTCTCTGTTTCGGTGGTATTAAAACAGGAGAGGACGCTGCAAATTGCAAATGACGTGTGAAAAAATAGGGAACGAGAAAAAAGGCCTGCTTTGAAAGCACCTCTATCTTTAGAGGAAACCAAACGACGTAACAACGCTTGCCGCTGCCTAAATTACCCTTGTGCATACGTCCAAAAGCACGTCGTGTTCAAAAGCTCCAAGCGGAATACAGTTAGTGTAGATTTCAAATTCGAAGAAAAAGTATGAAAGACCAGATATTCTTTTAGTGACTTCAGTGAATTTACGCTTAGGTAAAACTCATATTTGGAGTATTTTATGGCTGGAACGCAATAAGCTTGGAAAGCACCCACATGTAAGGTGACTATTTCAGTGAACATGGTATTTCGTAGGCAATCGATCAATTCTGTGTCCATAGAAGGTGCTCCAGAATACATCAGCCCGAAAAAACCGCTGTCGTATGAGAGGATGATGAATAAAATAGCGTCAACGCAAAGGTTTAAGATCATGGCCATTGAAAAGAAGAGGGATAAATGAACGAGTGCCTCGAATACAACATGGTATATAGGTGATGGATCTGTAAAAACAGGCAGTATTAAAAAAAAGAAATGGAAAAAAAAAACTCGAGTTTTCAAAGTTTTTAATGAAGATATGGCAGCATGACAGCAACCAGCAGCAATATATCCGCGGTCATCAACGAGTTCTCCTAAACGAAACTTCTATTGTTCAATCGCTCTCCTTTTATCGAGATATCAGCCATCGCAAAAAAACCAAACCAGAGAAAGTTCCGTTGATTAAAGAACATTCATCTTAACAGAAAAAAGCCTGTGGCTTGTTCATGAAACTCTGCACATTCCAATTGAAGCTTATAATGAGCTGAAATTTGCTTTCGTCAAATTGAGAGGCGCAACTACTTTTGATCACGTATGAGCTGATATTGATTCATATCGTCCACTTTTATCCTTCCTAGAACTGACTTACGAAATTAAATGGATTCAAATGTTCCTGGTGTGTTTGAATATGAACGCCTGACAAACAACAAAAACGATGCTGCTGGCAATTGGTAGGATTTAATAATTTATGTTCAGTATAACTTAAAACATAGAAAACCACACATTTCTCAACGCCATCACTCGAGATTTCAAAGCTAAGATTGGATTCAGGAAAATGTCTGAAGAACGTCGCATTGGGACACACGGATTAGAATTAAACGAGCCTAGTGAGTGGCTGCCTGAGTTTATCATGATGGCCTAGAGCACTTATGGTAAAGCGCAATTCCAGAAGCCCACCCTCAACGTTGGACGCGGGAGTCTCGAAATGGAAAGCACCATAACGAAATAGACCACATCATAGTAAATCGAAGGGAGTAAATCGAAGGCTTTGCTTCACCTATATCGCTGTTGTCCCAAAAGTCTCTTTCGAGCAAGGTTCCATTTTTCGCGAGGAGGAGAAAAAGCATTTAAATTCAAATTCAAGAAACGAAGTCCCAAAACCACCGTAAACTGGGATTTATTCAATTCATTAGTCGGATTTTGGAAAGATGCTGTTGTCGATAACATCGGCGAAGAATACGATCGGCTCATTGAACACCATCACGCTAGCGCTATGAAAGCTCAGAGTTCGAAAGTCACCAAAAGACGTCTGTCTCCAGAAAAACTCCACCTGGTGCGCCAGCGTGGAATCCCACGAGCTGCACGCAACCGCGAACTAACGTCCGAACTTGCAAAATAATGCATGCAGGCGATAAAAGAAATGGTCGAAGCTGCAGAGGCTAAGAAAAGCATTTGCAAAGCCCACCTATGCTCCGCCAATTACAACACCAAGGTGATTGCACTCGGACGCCTAGACGGAACAGTTAGAGCGTCCAGAAAGGCAATGGAGAAAATCATTCACGATTACTACTCAGATCTCTTCGATAGCCACATCCACCTCCAGTTATGTGAAATAAAGGAGGATGGATACGTTGTACCACCTGTTCTCCCTTCCGAAATCCGACATGCCATTTCGTCGGTGAAAACTCGAACAGCACCAGGTCCAGTCAGGATAAGACCAGAACACCTGAAGAACCTTCCGCCAGTCCTCGTAATCACACTAGCTCGGCTCTTCACACGTTACCTGTCTGAATACAAGGTCCCTACTCAATGGAATACAAGCAAGACCGTGCTAATCTTGAAGAAGGGTGACCTGCACGAAATCGGCAACTATCGCCTAATCTACTTGATGTCTGTCGTCTACAAACTTTTCACTCGAGTCATCCTAAAAAGGATTGACAGAACTCTGGGCGAAGGACAGCTACGCGAGTAAACAGGGTTTCGAAAAGGATTTAGTACGATGGACCACATCCACACGATAACAAGGCTTATTGAAGTATCGCGAGAGTACAAAAGACCGCTCCGTCTCACTTTCGTCGATTTACAGAAGGCTTTTGACTCAAATGAGTTAGAAGTAGTCATGGAAGCCCTTGATAGTCAACGAGTCCCTACTCAGTGCGTAAAGATTCTTCTTTAGCCGTACGAAAATTTCACAACAACAATGTCACCATTCCACAACGATATTAACATTGACGTCAAAAGAGGAGTTAGGCAAGGCGATACCATCTCGCCAAAATTATTTAGCACCACCCTCCAGAACGTCATGCGAACATTGGAATGGGATAGTAAGGAAGCAAAAATCGATGGTCCGCAGTTACATTATCTTCGTTTTGCTGATGACATCGTCCTTATAACGCCAGACATTAGCCAAGCGAAACGTATGCGTGCCGACTTTGATAAACCCTGTGAAAAGATTGGTCTCCGACTAAATCTCACAAGAACGATATTTGCGAGGAACTGATTGGTTACGTATGCCCCATTCATGCTCAGTGGAATGAATCTCTATATACTCCAGTTACGTCAATCTAGGTCGTGACAGCAACTTGATGAACGACTTAGCTCCAGAGAAGAAAACGCATGGCTTGGGGAGCCTTCGAGAGCATCGAGGATGTAGTGAAAAGGACAAAGTACAGTCGACTCCATGCACACCTCTTCAACTCAGCGGCACTTCCTGCCTTAACGTATGCGTCAGCAACCTGGTTGCAGCGTAAGCAGGATGAAAGGTCACTCAGCGTTGTTGATTACGCAGTCGAAATGACAATGCCAAGAGTATTCGGTGTCAAGCAACTAAGGGAAGAGATCCGAAGTTCCAACCTGCGTAAACAATCAAAAATCAAGGATGCGGTTTTATACGCCAAATTGGCGAGGATAAGGTGGACCGGACACGTAATGCTTGTGAACGATAGCCGATGGACAAGAGCCGTTAGTAACTGGATTCCTCGGGATGTCAAACGCACTGCAGGAAGGCCACGAACCTATGATCAGGGTTCTTCACGAAACTCTATGTAGGTATGATTTATATAGGAAGGTATGATGCTTAACGAGTCGCTAGAGCAAGCAAAACCAGAATTGGGCTACTCTTGGACTCGACAAGGAAAATTGGAGGATTTACTGGAGCTAGCTCGAGTCACTAAACGATCAAAAGTGGACCACAAATGATGTTAACTGTGAATCCGTATTTCTTATACCCATCCATTCCATAAGCAACCACGGCCTACTACTACAATTAGAAACGAAAAACCAGTAAATTTCTAGTTAAAGTTCGAATCTGCTATGTCCTGAATAAACGGCTCTGCCTGCGTTGTTATAATCTTCGCTACTTTTTAGTGACTAGTAGACCTGCGGGATTGATAATTTGATACAATTTTATAAGGTATTTTGGCTTACCACCCTAAAGGTATTTCTTTGACAGAACCCATCTTCGCGCCTACTATGTGGATCCCAGCACTTCTCGTATTCGATTCGTTTCGTCGCATGCTTCATAACGACGTTATTCCAACTTTTTACGTGTGGGTTCGGCTGCTGCTTGAGGGTTTTATTGTCAACATGAATGTCTTTAAATGCTGGTAGGGTGAATTCTTTTTGGACTGCTGAAATACTCAGACTAGAGCGTTTCCACTTGGATTATAGAGAGTAAACTTTTTCCAGACAAGTGCGGTACCAATTTGCCGACTCCGGAGTGATGAAAAGCTTAGTGAACGCGGTAAGAGATCGAACCAGCACCGCGTTAGTGATTACGAGCTTCACTACCACTGTGGTACCAGTCACTTGGTGTAGAGTGGTAACTTTTTTAAAGTGTAGTTTCCATGCCGAGTTTACTTGGAATAGAAGCTTTTAAAAAATCCATTAAATCCATTTTTCATTATGGAGCTTCTGTTCTACGGAACATGACAAGGAAAGTTCTACTATTTGGGCGAATATCTCTATATTCTGATAGTTTTTGTTCCAATTGATAGAGCTCACTGTGAGCCTGGATATGCTTGTTGAAAGGCATATTTTCTAGCAGAAACATATGAATAACTGAATAACCATCGTTGATCTACTCTTTTTGATTCTTCTTTTCATTGACCTCGGTTTGGATTCAACCGACATTCTTCATTATAATTAAATTCTTCACTTCTCATTCAATTCTTCGTCTTCTTCTTCTTCTTCTTCTTTAGAGGACGGATAGCACAATGGTTGTGATATCCGTCATCACGAGTATAGTGCTAGTTCGATCACATCCCGGGCCAACCAAGCCCCTCATCACTCCGGGGTCGGGAAATTGGTACCCGACTTGTCTGGGAAAAGTCACTCTCCGCATTTAAATTGGGAACGCTTTAAGCCGGCTATCTCAGGACTCCGCGAAGAAATGCTCGACCAGCATTCTACGACATTCAAGATGGAATGAAAATCCTCAAGCAGCAACCGAAGTCACACGTAAAAACTTGGGGGCGTTCGTGGACGAGGTAGACGAGGAAACGAATTGGATGTGAGAAGTGCTGGAATCCGCACAGCAGGTGTGAAGACAGGTCAACTAAAATAAAACCCTAAATTCCTGGTTTACGGTTTTGGACCAATTCTGCTGATTAAAAATTCAGCAATTTGGCTATAATCTTTTTCAGGCGACGACGACTTTGACTTCGATCTAAATCGACTTCTCATCGAAAGTGGCAATGAGTGTGCAAAAACTGTGTTCATGTGATTGGAATTTTGGTTCAGCATTTTCTCTGTTCGGTTATGGAGGTGTTTAGCCGTGTAGATTGTACTCAACTTAACCTTTCCAAGCTCTGAAGAAGGCGAAATCCGCCGAAACGTCAGCTTGTACGTAAATAAAGAAATTAAGTAACACTTCGTGTTTGCTGAACAGAAGTAGAAAGAAAGTGGCAATGTATAAGCAGGTGTGGAGGATAGCGTAGAACCTGCTATGAATTTTGTCGAAGAGTCCGAATAAAGCGAATCAATGAAAGAGGGGAAAGTGTTGGTGATGAATTGCGCGGTTCCAGCGGTGTGTTCCAGCTGTGTAGAGCTGTGTTCTTCACCACTGTTGGTCATCCATGACATTAAGCCCGGTGTCCGTACACAACTGCCGCCTTGGTGCACGGAACTGATGGATTTATATGTGTTATTTATAACCCACATCTGGTAGTTGATTACGGTCAAGACGAACAGATGTGTTGCACAAAAGGATATGTCAACGGAAGACAAACAACTGAATAACAGCCTTCTCAGATACACACACATTCTATTCAAGACTGCGCTCGAGAGTTGGTAGCATCTACAGAATTTTTGTATATGCCGACAACGACCTCTTCATAACTGAACATATGGGGCATCATGTAGTGACACAGCTCATGTGCTATTTGTTAGAGGATGGAAGGCTTCTCTACACCGACAGTTGGTACACGAGACTTCCATTGGCTTAAGAGCTACTGCAGGGAAAATCATTTCATCGGCAGCTGTAGGAAGAACAAGAAGGGTTTTTGAAAACAAGTGATCCACTGGAAGCTGAAAAAAAAGCAGTGGCATGTAGCCCAACAGGACTGGAAAATTATAGCAGTGTTGAAGTAGAAAGATAAAAAGAAGGACATAATCGTGTTGCTCACAGTTAGCGATGCAACCGTTTCTCCGAAGTTATTACTGGTCATTGAAAGATAGGTTTTCGATTTGAGCAAAAATTGCAAACGATTGTTAGTTACATGTAAAACATAAATGCTCTATGAATTATGCATTAATTTTAAAGTGAAGATCATACCTCTCAACGGTTTACCGCCTAATTGTGGCTGAGAGGTGTTCCTGTGTGTCGAGCTGCGATGGACAGTGGGAGATTCATCCCCGCGGCATAGTCTCCCATGCTGAGAAGGAGTCGCGTTTCCATCAGAAAATCCAACTAAGGGTAAACCTATACCAGGATTCACCACCGTCCTGGTATCAAACTAGTCGCGTGGTAACAAATCTGCCTCTGATCCACAGGAGCGGCGACCGCGTATAGTGACGACGATCTAAGCTTGGCCTGAGTGACCTCAAAATTCTAGGGAATCACAGTAGCTGAGCCAGCGAAACTCCAAAAAATGAAGAATATGATGGAGTTCACAGAACCAATGAAGACGGGCTGTCTAAGTGTCCAAGTAAGTATCCAGGTTAAAGTTATGAAGTAAATAATGCACAACAAAAAGGTAACAAAACTTGACAAATGTTGCTAAAGAAAAACTGTAGAATCTCATTGAAAAACGCATACTTTGCAAAAACCGAGCTATTTTGAAAAAGTCTCCTCAATGATTTCTCTTCTTACCATAGCGAAAAGCACTCCCTGAGTGCCGAATTCCAATGTTCAAGTTGAAACGCTCTTGCTCCTCTCCACCCACCACACTCTCCATGCCGCGTACTCTCTTTAAAATCAGTACTCTGTTGCAGAAAAATTAACTTGCCCTAAAAACAGTTTTTTCCAAATTATTAAGCGAAGATAATAGATGTCATCCCCTCTGGGGTAGGGAAATTGGTACCAGACTTGTTCGGGAAAAAACCACTTACTGCAATCCAATTACTGAGAACGCTCCAGCTCGGCTATCTCACGAGTCCAGGGAGAATCGACTCGATCAGCATGCTACGACATTGAAAATGAAATTAAAAAACCTTAAGCAAGAATCAAAGCCACAAGCAAAAGTTGGAAGACGTTCGTGGATGGTGGATGCGAGGAAACGAATCGAATGTGAGAAGAGCTAGGATCCGCATAGTAGATGTGAACACGAGTCGTATAAAATATAATGAAAAGACAATGTTTAACGTTTTGTTTTCTGCCTTCTATAATTTTCATGGCAGGTTACTAAGCGAAATACAACCACAACGTTGCTAAGATATTTGCAAAACTCTGGACCGCAGGTGTCTATGGTGGGGAACGAACGCGCTATTGTCCTTTCCGGGGAGTAACGCGCTCACCACCACACCATGCGGGTCCTTCGTTTCGCCTTTCTCTCAGCTATTTCTATCGATCTTTTTGCCACAGCAATCACCCGCCAGCGGGGTTGATCTGGGGAGCGCAAATCGGCATAGAACCCAGTTAAGCTATGGCTGTAGTTGAAATCACAATGTTTAACGTTTTGTTTTCTGCCTTCTATAATTTTCATAATGAAAAGAAATAGAAATTGAAGATAACAGCTTTTTGCGGACGATGTCTGACCTAGCAGCTGTGTTAGACAAGGCATTAGTAGAGCACAGAAAATGCTGTGAAGAAGCTCTGTGGGGCAAAATAAGCCGCTTAATGGTCGTGCATAAATTTCGATGCAACAGACAGCGAATCTGTTAATATTCGTTCTCCACGATCACCATTTTGTGAAACTATTTTTTCGCCTTTACTTAGCAAATTCCTGACAACCGTTGACAATAAGATTCGAATGTATCTATTGACCATCGAGTGAGCAAATCGAAAGCCTTGTGAAAATAGGATGCATAGGAATAGGAGTGAGTTCACGAAGCAATTTTTTAAAAATAGATTTTGCACACATATTCACCGTTTTTAAAATTGACAGACAGTATGGAATCTCAGTCATTTTACCTTAAATATCTGCAGAGTAGCTAATGGGTTCTAAGCTCTCATGGCCAGGCCTTCTAGAACAGCGCAAACGTAATATGCTGCGCTTAGGTCCCTCGAATGAAAAAGACCTACTGGACCACCTTGGCACAGGGAAGGACGCATGGACTGCTCACTGTCGAGTCGATTAACGACAGATGGATTGATAGAGGTGTCGTCGGATGTACACGATGGAAAGCACTGATTTCTTACGTCAATCGAAGAAGAACTTTACTGGAAACGCATTTTTGCGGCAGCAGAAAACCAACAAAAAACGGCAATCGAGAAAATTTACTCATGGTTAAGTAGCTGAAATTGAACAACAAGTAAATAAATGTGCGAAAATACAGTATCAGCATTTTGTATTAAAAATGAAAGCCTCTTGGCATTTTACCTATACGCCACTCCTTCGTCTTTAAAGAAGTGATAAAGGGAACCCGTTTTAAAGGATAACAGAGGGCGAATTGAGAGTGTACCATAGAAAATATGTCACAGTCGCAAAATACATTTCAGTTTGAAAAATAAAGGAACAAAAGAAATGCTTTGCAAGAAATCGCTAGTTCAAAAAAATCTTTGTCGCAAGGAAAAACAATTGTAGCAAATACGGTTAAGAGAAGAACTTATGCTAACTCGCGATCCAACGATGGTTGGAATGCCTAAGTAGAAACCACAACAGATGAAATCACCGTCATATTCCAATTGAGAAAAGCAAGGCTATGCAAGATTTCTAGCATAAAATTTTCAGTAATGAAGGAAAAATCATAAGTTACGGGAATAACCTTGGAAAGTAGCATTAATTTCTGATCAGCCATTGTCAAAGAGACTCAAGAACAAACAGTAAAGAATGAAATAAAGGAAGGAAAGTTTAGACCTATTCTCTAACACCAGTGTTGAATGTCTGACAGGCAGTATTGTCATGGATGGTGAATAAATTCTGTTGAAATGCTAATAGGGTACCGATGATTGTACCGATGGTGTGTTTCACAGATGTGAACCGATCGGCTATCAACGAACGAAATGTTGTATGTTTGTGTTATCAGAGATTACAAGTGATCGTAAACGATTGCAACCTATCGATTGAACCCATACCAATTTGTCACATACAAGACATAAAATAGAAACACATTAAAATCGAAGTTGGACGTAATATTGCTTTTTCCTCTAGCGAGTGAACTTCATCTACCGCGGATCCACTTGTACAGCACTAGCTCAGGTTTCTGCATAGTTGCGTGGATACTCCGATTGTCGGTCTTCTTCCATTAATTTCATTATTCCGCGCCAATCCTTCATGGGAATAGTGTATTTCGTGCGTGGTTACTTATGTGAATATAATTCCCTACACCGTGAATTGTTTCCACATACGAGTGCAATTGATTGATGTACCTTGTTTCGTCGACCAGCTAACAAGAGGTTGATAAAATAAACCCTATTGGGTTAACGTTTCGGTGTCTTTGTCTTCCTCAGAGCCGATTGTCCGAGTCGATGTCCACAGTCGTTCGTGTTATCGATGTGCCTTCGTCGTCGCTTCGAGTAGGGTTGCTCCATTCAAGCGGAGATCAACTGAAGAAGATTCGACTCGATGCGACGACAAAAACACCATATAGACAGCACGAACCACTGTGAACATCGACTTGTATCATCGTCTTCTTTTTCTGATCTGATCTGGTCCTTCGTTTCGCCTGTCTCTCAGCTAGTTCTATCGATCTTTTGCCATCAGTAATTACCCGTCAGCGACCCGCATGGTGTGGTGGTGAACGCGCTACTTCCCGGGAAGGACAATAGCGCGTTCGTTCTCCACCGCATACACCTGGGGTCCGGGTTTCGCAAATATCTCAGCATCATTGAAGTTATATTTCGTAATGTATACCCTGCCGTTAAAAAGAGTAGGCAGTAGATAACAAGTTAACATTACGAGTTTGCTTATTATGGGCAGTCTTCAAGGTTGAGAAAAAGAAGCATAGCGAAATTCTGCGCTTCCCGAATGCTTCAATGAATCTCATAATTGTGTGCGTATAATCCGCTATATCCACATCAATTTTAGCACTGAATCCTTCCCAAAAGCCTTCTTCTTCCCATGGTTTTTTTTCACTAATCCTTAATCCGTAAACCACCGTTCTTAGCTATTATTATACACATGACATCTTAAGACATGGATAGCAGGCTCACTATATTACAGTTCGTAATGTCATGTAGGTCTTCATTTCGCACAACAACAGGTTCGAGAGGGCCTCCCACTCCTGCGAGCATGTGGACTAATACTTGTAGTGGATTCTTCAGGTGTTCGGGTATATTGCTCTCGATATCGTGGGCACAAGTATATGTCGCCGATGAGATAACCCTGGCATCACGGAAAACAACGAATGGGCAAAACATCCTCTCTACCAATGGTGATACACCTCAGAATGGACGTAGCTGTGAAGGGGATCGAAGCTGAGATCTTGAATGAGCCATTCCATTGTTATTCTAGCTCCCACGAATTTTTGATGCTGTGAAAATTTTGGTGTTATGATTGGCCAACACTCTACTGTGACTATCGCCATTTTTCTATTACATAAAATAAATGCTGAAGACAACATAGTTTATGTCGTTGATGTGCATAGACTAGGAGACCAGCATACTCAACAACATTAGGAACGCCTTTGGAAATCTGGAGATAAGGATTGTCTTCAGCACCACGATTAGTCCATTCTTCACTCTATTCGTGTCACAGGAGTTCCTAAGTCCTAATATTGAGTTCTTATGACATTCTCCTTCAGCCAATCCAAACGTTGAAACAATTGTTGATGATCTTTGAGATATCCCTTTTGTGAAAAATATTAAGACTGATACATAACAAAACACTTCGACCAAAACAGGATTGTATTTCAATGCAATAGCAACCAATAAAGACCATTATAATTTGCGCGACGTTCATTTTTCCCAATCATAAATGTTCAGTTGGTACCACTAAAAACTGACACAAATCGATGTGCATGCTCAACCTTGGATTGTCCAGTTCAGGTGGAAATTGTGAAGACTACCTCTCTTGTGATGGAAAGTGGTCTCCATCTCTTTATTTTTTCATGTTTCTCATACAGTTAACATAATAAGATTTTTGATAGGTGAGGCATATAAAATTTGACCTTTCCAGGCTCTGAAGAAGGCGAAAGCGCCGAAACGTCAGCTATTGTATCCTAATAAATCCTATGATAACAACCTCGTGTCTGCTTATCGAAGAAAGACATCGAATATAAAATATAAGAACTATTCTCTACCTCGTAGAGAGTACTCTCTATGTCATATTATTACACACTTCTCATATTAGTTACAAGCAACTATCAATATACGCCAGGCATGGCAAGATGGCATTCCACAGTGACTTTACTGTTGTCTTCCCACACAAAGCAAATGTTGCGTCTCCCCATTAACCTACACAATCCCCTCATTATCACCATCTCCTTCCTGCTTCTGAATTCCGAGAAGACTCCAATGGTTGGGCTTCTCTTCACACAATCAGTAGCTGTTCACACACCTTGCTTCACAATAAACCGTGAATTTATTATGGAAGTATCTATTGATATATGTGCACCTCATGCTATTTCTCTACTGACCATACTATTAAATATATATGTATATATATATATATATGCGTACCAGTATGGTCAAAATATATATATACATATATACATGTACATATATAATATTGACCACACACATGTTGATCTCATTGTTTGTCATTGTGTTAACACTATTTGTATAAAGGATCTATTAGAGGCCAGTCGAACCGCGATTACTCCTTCCGTTGGCTCATATGTTACTCACGGATGGACTGAGCTCGTCGGTCAGTTTTCTAACTAACGCTGGCATCAACAATCTAGAGTAATGTAATGAAAGTAATGAGTCAGAGTCGTAATGAAAGGATTCTCCAAGAGACTAAAGTCAGACATGAGCACAGCGCCCTGCTCGGAGCAGTTGTGTATGCACTCCAGACGGTTGACAGTTATATGCGTTTCACTCAATGAAGCTCGTGACATTAGATTTACAAATAATTAAGCCTATAAAGGTCATCTCACCAATGACCGATTTGGAAAAAATGCGTGTGTTATTACCAAAACGCCATTCGGAAACCTTGCACGTCATCACAAGGATGGTGCTTGTTCTACGCAGATATGCAAGCATGCTAAACATAGCTTCTAGTTGGAAAATAACACTTATAAAATCGCAAAAAAAAACACGTTTTTATGTATTATGATGCGGAAGAAATTACTAAAGCACTACGAGATTATTAAGGGGTCAGGAAATCATTCAACAACTGCTTCAAGCCAGCTTTCTTTTATAAACTGTGCAACAATACATTTTAAGTAATACTGATAAAGCCTAAACAAACAACAAAACAACAAGAAACAACGGCTTCAAAAAATACCAAAAAATGAAAATCGCACCACTAGGAATCAGTAGGAATGATAACAATAACCGATGAAGAACCGTTGTGTAAATGATCAAAAATTATGCAAAAAATGCAGAAATCTAACATCATGTAGCAGCTTTGTTGGCTTTCCACCAGGCTCGTACTCTTTCGTGACCTTCTTCAGAAACAATCACTAGTTTTTTGTCACTATCTGCCCATAGCAAGATACCTTCTCGTAGTGAGAAATCACGAACGCCTAAAAGACGAATATTCGTGCATTTACAAAATTTAATAGGAAGAACTAGTCCAGCATATTACACTAAAATCTCATTTGCAGGCAAAAACTGAAGGAAGGAAAGGAAAAATAGAGTGCCGTCTAGTCATCATCACTGGCTTTCTGATGCTATTACACGAATTTCACTAAAGCGGAAACAATACTAATAGACAAAACGACAGAGTGTGTAGAGGATGATAAAAATAAAATACACCCGAACCATAGAAAGTCAGCACTTACAAACATGTTACCACAGAACTTCAAAAAACAGTGATGCTGCTGCACAAGAGGCAATGCTGAACATGTGCCGGACTCAGCTATCATTCAAGAGCGGGGGCTAGGCAGAAGCTATAGTAAAAAATCGACGATATTGCACAATCTGTCGTTTTCTTTTTCAGTAATCGCGAGGTTGTTAAACAGCATATGCTTACTTCCATACAATAACACACATACAACACAATCGCAGCTGATGTTTCGGCAGAATCGCCTTCTTCAGAGCCACAGTCGTCAACCATATGCGACTCTAAGTGGCTGTTCTTCCTTGGTGGAAGATAGGTGAAAAAAGCGGCTCTGCAGAAGGCGATTCTGCCGAAACGTTAGCTGCGATTGTGTTGTATGTGTGTTATTGTATGGAAGTAAACGTATGCTGTTTAACAACCTCGCGATTACTGAGAAAGAAAACGACAGGTTTATAATCCAATGCCAAGGTTAATAGAAAGTCGATCTTGGGAACTGATATCGAATAATGTTAAAGAAACAACGGCACGCCCAATCAAAGAGTGCTTAAATTTCCATAAGAAGATCAAGGACAACACTAGTAACTAATGAATTCATAAACCAATGCGCAACGCCAACATGTTAACTGGTTCAATGAAAACGCTGCTTTCACTTGGACTCCTGGGACTAGTCGGGCTAGAACGTTCCCACATGTTTTGCAGCGAATGAGTTGTTCCCAGGCAAGTCTGGTATCAATTTCCCGACTTCGAACGGATAAGAGACTTGGCGAGTCCAGTGATGCAAACCAGCATCGCGCCCATGATGATCGACATGACAACTATTGCACTACCCGCTACTCTTAGATGTAGACATATTATACATACATCATAGACAGATATTATAGAAGTTATAAGCTACTGTAGATAATATATCAGATATTATACATTCAGACACTATACCCACACCAAATTCAATCATATACTTGTTGGGCGACGCAGATAAACTCAGTATATAAAATGTATTCTGCATTCTCTCAAAAGCCTCCAATCCAAATTACTAAGGACATAGTGGAAGCATTGAAAAAGAAGAAGGCATTGATTACTGCTACTCAGGTTAAATGACAGTGGGTTTGAAAATTATTGTTTTCCTATTCCATATGTGCTAGCTGACATAATACCGTCTGCTGCAAGATGGATTACCCGTTGAAAAATAAATTATTACCATGGGTAAATCAAACCAACAACAACCGTTCTGTGTAAAAGAACGCTGTCCGATGAGATCTCACTTGAGATCTCCAGTGAAGAAGATCCGTCTCGGTACGACGACGAAGACACCACATCCAGAGCGATTGTGGATATCAACTCGGATCATCGACTCTGACGAAGACGAAGACGCCGAAACATTAGTCGAATAAAACATATATAACAGCCTCATGCAAGCTTCACAATCTAAGAAGGTACATTGGAGGTAGTTTCAGGCCTCTTTCAACAAAAAGCCACATCTGCTATGAGATTCTCGGTACAACTCCATTATAGCAAAACCTAGTGGCAAAAGTGCAGCACTCTAATTGAAAATAGTAAAAAGAAAAGGTATCATTAAAAATGAGATGCTTTAGATGGCCCTCAAGTGAGCGGACAAGCAGAGAATAGCGGCCGCTTGAATCACCTGATTACTAATCAAGGGTGTAGTTTTGCAAGCCTCACCGACAAATTCTGGATCTCCCTCGAATGTGGAATAGAGAGTTGCATCAGTAAATGTCATCCGACGTCGCTCATCCTCCCATAATCGAATTTGATCCGCAACCTTAAGCACTACTGACACCAATAGAAAGACTTCTACCATATCATTAACTACAATATATGCACAATATCCACAATCTGAGATGTCTACACACCGTCACAGGCAAGCAGTTCAGTGCACCACCAGTAGTGAGACATTGTCGATGGGCATTCGCTCGAAGGAATGAGATAATTTGAGAGGCGGTAATTCCAACCTAAATGGCTGACCAAAAAATTTATTATCAAATGATCGTAATATGTATCTACTGTAAAATTTTAAATCTTTTTCGTTCCTTTGCCCTGCACTACATTTCGTACTAGATTTCGCGTGCTGCCTACAAATTTTTTTGGACACCAAAATTTTTAGGCACTATGGAATCCAAAATGATTCATATATACCAACCAAAAATAGTACTTGATGTGAACCCTTGTTCAGCAAAATTCATCCGTTTCCTTATAAAACTAGTGGGTAACACCTAATCATAAACGTCGAAGTTGAAAGGGATTATTATTGTCTGAAAAGCAAATTGTTAGGTATACTAGATTGATAGAATGCTGCAACTGTACGGAACTAATCTGCTACTCGTTTAGGCTTGAAAAATGCCTCAATACTAACTTGTAATGCTCTCCTTACAGACTCTCTAGTTAACACTCCTACAGACATGTCGTTGAATCTGTAGATCATTTCCGTGAAAGTGGACAAGATAGCTAACTGAAGAGCGGAGCTTGTGTAGGCATACAGACGAAAATTTGTCTCTACAATTATGCTCCCACTCCTCTGTTCCTCTGCAGGACGCATGCAACCACCAGTTTCCTCGCTATCCATACCAGTACAGAGATTGGTAAGAAGAGGGGTGAGGAAGAAAACACTGAAAAGGTGAAATGCAGCACAATGGTTGACAAATAAAACATTTGTTTAGTGACAAAACTATCCAAATTATTCTTGCTTAAGAAATTACTGCATAAATATAAGTTAATAAAAGACAGCTTTGTCATTTTAGAAATGCGTCAAAAAATTGAATACTTTCTACGAGGCATAATTTCCCATGAAAATTAGTAAAGCCATATAAAAGCAGCGAAACTCCAACAAAGATTATGCTGGAGCTTGCACAATCAATGAGGACGGGCCATCCAAGTATCGAAGTAGGTGTATGAAACCAGATAACTACAGCTAAAACTACCTTAACGTTTACTGGAACAATATGATTCAGGCGAAGGTATAACGTAAAGATCTCTACTTACGTAACACTACAGCCTTCAGGTCGCACATGAAAAAAGTACCGATATCCTTAGAGGTGCAAAATAACCACTAAAAACATAACTCACAGCTATCAACAACCATTATGTGTTTTGCCGCTAATCCGTAATAATACGACGCTAGTGATCGAATTGCAAAGAAAGCGGGAGCTCCGAATAGAGCTGCCAAAAATGAAGGAAAACCAGACCTAAGGATTTAATTAGGTAGGTAATCACAAAAATTAGAACTAACTTATAGCTGTGTCAAGAACTCGATGAAATAAATCCGACAAGCACTAGAATCAGTTCCTTAGAAAATGCACTTTTTGGTGTAAGACAGCACTACATTTAACGGAAGAAATGAAATCCTGAGTTGAACCAAAACACATATATTATCTCCAGTCCGCTTTGAAATCACCTACACCCTGCTTCTCAGAAAAACAAAGGCACTTTAGCACTTTTTTTCTTCCAGAAAACCAAAATAAAGAAACAACCGCGTATTGTGAGCAAAGAATGATGGTTTCTTACGAGAAGTTCTTACGTAAACATGTATATAAGGTATTTCAATCTTATGACTACGCAACTTCTCCCGGAAGGTGGTCGAGATTCTTATTTTACACTCGTGGCGCACTTTCAGATGCAAACCTTCAGTAATAAGCGTGAAATGAGAAGAAGGTAGTCCAACAAATACTATGTTTAAAACTATCAACAACCTGGTTGTTTGACGTCTTACAAATATCTCAGCAGCATTATACATCTATGATCAGAACATTAGACGAAATGAATCAATTGGCAACATCATTTACAAGAACCGATTGGCATCACGATTTAATTTTTTTTTTTTACTAAACTGTGTCTAATGTATTGTTGCTGTGGACACTGTAGTGTACCGGATCTTACGGATCCAAAGGTTTGCTTTCCTGCCATCACTATTCCGTAACACGCCGAACACCATGTTTGTGGACCTTACTGTTAGGAACTCCCAAGTCCGACTTTCTATTAACCTCGGCATTGATTGAATATATCTTTCTACTTCTGTTACTTCTTTGTTCTTGTTACTTCTGTTTGTTATTTCTTCTTTTTTATCTTCTTGTCTTCTTTCTTCTTCTTCCTACTGTTAGGAAACGGAACATATGTCCGCCACCACTAAAACACATCAGAGCACTGCAACTTCCAACTCATAGCGATTTGGAAAGAATTACCACAATTCATCCCATTTATGTTAGTAGCCTTTGGCAAACCTTGTTAGTTTTCTGGAGCTCACTCTCTACTTCTCTACCTACCCTTTATACGTTGATTTGTTGAGATAACTTTACATGACATTTCCAATACATTGGTTGCTACAGAACTATCCAGCAAATATTTGCTATCTCGTCTTATTTTATTAATGGAAATACGTGGTGAAGTGTTTAGAGGTATCCTGCAATACATATGTTATCGTTCGCTCGACCCCACACCCTAGACAAACCAAGCCCTTCATCTCTTCAGAGTCGGTAAATTGGTCTCAAACTTGTATAAGGGGATTAAAGCGCTGATTTGTTATATAAGGTCACCGTAAATCATTGTTTAGGCCAAATATTTACGCACTCACTTTCACGGCATTCAACGGAGCCGAATCAAAGGCGTCTCTCACGGATTTAAATGTCAGACCCTTTATTTCTTATTTTGTTAGACTCATTTTTCGTGTCAAAAACAAACTAAAGAAACCGCAAGGAATAAAGTTAAAAACCCTATTCAAAGCTGAACAGTGTTAGACCAACACATTCGAAGTAGTATTCAAAAATAGATGCAGTGAAACAACATGTATGTGATAATGCAGATAAAGCATGATTTCATAAAACCATAACAAAGTGGTACGCCGCATTTAACATACCACTGGTTCAAGATAGGTCAGCTGTTAACTACTCGTCATCAGGTACCACTAACGAACAATCAAGAGATGCAGCTCAAGAATCGGAATACACGAAATCAGGTGTTTTACATCAGCAGGGACATCAGAAAGGTATGAACAGAATACGTTAAAACCTTGTCCTCCTCACAGAGCGATTGTACACTGTATGCAGGCCATCACTCTTCCATCCGCCCGAGAATGGAGAGTTAAGGATAACGATGTCGTAGTTCGAGGCCATATTCCATGCATCACGAGAACTAAGGTATTCTTGAATACATGTACAGCCCCACCTTACGAACCTTACGGGTTTCAAGACGGTTTCAATTTGACTATAGTTTCATCAGTTGGACAACTGTTTCACCTTCTGAAATACTAAGATGACTGTGCTAGAGTGTCCTTAATCTAAGTTGTAAGATCTCAAAATAAAAGCACATTAATGGTACCTTGTCTCAGGGATTTCTGTTTGATAAAGTGACTGATCTCAAGCCACGTTTCCTCACGTTGACTAATACGGGATTGCTCATCATTTACAACAACGACGATAAAGGTAGGTAGGGCCATCGTAAAAGTATCACCAGAGAAATTAGCGATAAACCATTACAGGACATGTAGTCAATGTTAAAGATGCCAAGATAATGACAACGAGGACAGACCACTTCCGAAGGAATAAACAAGCATACGTAAGTCCTACAACAGGAATCAAAAGACAATATCATATTTCAACCACATTGTATTGGGCCACCGACTGTTCGCAGTGGCGCAATGTTGCAGGGAAATGTCAGAGCATCCCAATTTTTTCAAGATATAGAAGGGGATGAGCTCGCAAAGAAAACAGCTAAAAAACCCACAAATAAAATTCGAACCTCCACCTATCGAGAACATCAAACTACCACGAACAGAAGTCTCTGGTAAAACGGATTTCTCCGACAAGAACTGTACGATGCGTGAAAGCACTCTACACAACTTCACCGCCTCGATAGTTCACGCATTCCACCACTTTTGACACAAGTTTCGGTACAATACTGTGATACCCTATCAGCATCTGAATATGTTCGACATGAAAACGGCTTCAAATGAACGATTACGATTGCACTGCTCAATTGTTATAATAGAACAGTTTCAAGAACTCTGTTCACGAAAGAGCCGACTTCAATGCCCTCTTCAATAAGGGCCTGAGCAGTTTTTGGAGTCGCTACGAACGTTAGGCTCAAATAATCCTTGACTATAAACGATTACATTGTAGACTGAAACAAAATTTTGGCGAAACGGTATCTAAAAAATGGAAGTACCACATTAGTTTCCTACCAATCCAATCCATACAGATGAATCAAAAATTTTACACATTGAAGACGACATGAGTTATACATCACTCATGTGTTTTGGAGCAAGCTGGTCAGTATGGGAAAAAGGTAATTCTACCGTTTTTGGATATATTACCACGCGGAGCCTTCTATCCACTTCTTTTGTATTCATTAGATAGCTTTTTCAACACATCTTCAGGAGAGAGTTCACGAAAAAGAGCTCTATTCTACACGTAAGAAGTGCAAAAAACCTTTTAGAGAAGCTTTTTCTCTGATCTGGGTCTCTAGGCGGGAGTGACAAGTACGCAGTTACAGAGACAACGAGAGTACTACATATGAGGAGAGTATCGAAATAGAGAGCCTCGCGCGTGAATCCTTTAGCGACTAATTGCATTTTGTACCGGCACAGCACAAATACTGTTCCTAAGTAGAGTATATAAAACTTATACGCAGAGAGTGTTCTGATCACCATGAATCACAAGTGATTCGTTGCGTGAACGACCGAAAACTAGACGTCGGCACACGAGCACCACCTGCCAAGATTCTCTTACGTTCTAAAGGAAGTTCTACGATCTCTGCGCAAATTTTTAAAAAAATCTATGACATTAATGCAACGCAGTTCTACTCAAAACTATAAGCAACATAATTACCAAGAATACAACTGCAAGGCACGGATAACTTAGCAATACTTTTTGTTGAAAACTTAAGCGAATGTAAACCTAGGAAATGCTCGTTGTCGTTTCTGAGTGGTAGTTCAGCGGCGAAGGCCTTGCTCCATATGTTATTCTCGATATTTCTAAAACATCAGAAATCGTAAACAGCAATGTTCATAAAATACGCCAGAACACTGCAGTCAAATTGCGAAATTATCTTATGAATTCTTATCATAAGTTGTACTTGACCGCTTTCATGCACAAGCGGAACTTCGTTTCGTTTGCACGTTCTCCTTGAATGACATAAACTACTAAAATCTCAAGCTGAGCAGAATAGACGGCTCACTATTACAGTGGTGTCAGTTAGCAGGAAGTAGTACAACATTAACACCAATAGCTTTCTTGAAGAGAATATACAAATTATGTGGCAGCGACTGTCCTCTGACCGTTTTCTGGAAGTCACGTTTGTGAATAAACACCAAGAGATAGTCCTTGTATTCAGATAAAGTATCAGTAACAAGGCGACACTGACATGACTTCCTTTGTATGAGGGCTTGTGCCATCACCATCTAGTAAAGATCACCTTACCGTAGAAATAATTGCGATTTTGGATCGTGAGTTTTAAAATATCGTTGCAGTTAGGTTCAAACAGACTCCAATCTGCATAATTTTGTCAGAAAAATAAAAGTCTAATTACCCTAGCAACACTAATCTCTGGAAATCTGGAATAGAAAATCTTTGTACGACGGCTGCAGTAGCAGATTCGCAATTGAAAGTTGTTAAGATACTTATACATTTGGCTATACAATCCAACGGTCTGATCCAGAACAGAATTTCCCTTTATTTCATACAACTGAAGGTGGACGTGGCTATCGAAGAGATCTGAGTAGTATTCGTGAATGATTTTCTCCATTGCCTTTCTGGACGCTGTAACTGTTCCGTTTGGGCGCCGGAGTGCAACCACTTTGGATTTGAAATTGGCGAAGCGTCGGTGGACTTTGCGAATGCTTTTCCCAGCCTCTGTGGCCTCGACTGTAACTGTTGCTCTTTTTTATTTTAAAGAATTTCTTTTACCGCTTGTCTGCATTTTCTTTGTAAGTTCGGACGCTAGTTCGCGGTTGCCTGCAGCTCGCTCGATTCCATGCTGGTGTTTCAGCTCGAGTGTTTCTGGAGACGGACGTCCTTCGGTGACTTTCGAACACTCATCTTTCATAGCGCTAACGTGAAGGTTTTGAATGAGCCGATCGTTTTTGTCGTCGGTGTTATTGAGAACGGCATCTTCTAAACAACCGATTAATGAACTGAATAAATCCCAATTTATGGTGGTTTAGGACTTCGTTTCTTGAATTTAGCTGTTTCTTTCTCTTTCCCGCGAGAAATGAAACCTTGAACGAAAGAGACTTTTGGGACAACAGCGATATCGGTAAAGTAAAACCTTCTATTTACTACGACTTGGTTTATTTCACTATGGTACTCTCCATTGGGAGGCTCCTGTGTTGAGGGTGGGGCTTCTGGAATTGCGAGTAACCATGGATGGTCTTGGTCGTCATGATAAACTCAGACAGTTGCTTACCGTCAAACGAAGAACACCCTTTCGATTTTTTTTTTCGTCCCAGTAAACGACGACACTAACCCTGACTGAAGTTTTAGCAAAAGGTTTAAGTTCTAACAGTCTAAAAATGATGACTGTTGAACAAACGATCCACAGTAATACGAAATGTCTACGAAACCACAAGTTATACTATTTCTATCCGAATGGCCCACCTTTATAGATATCTGCAATAGTATAAAAGCAGCGAATTATTGGTGAAAAATAACATTAACAACAAATAATATGAGGATAACTATAATCTGACACTTTCAGCGTCGTTGCGTAACGAAGTTGAAATTCAAGCACGGTTCAGTGTCTTTGATACTCTTCAACAATTGTATTCCCGCATGGAGAAATGCGATTATAAAAGCACATGATGGTTTGCTAAATGGTCAACTACGTTTCACTGGAACCCATCGAAAATCCCCAACACCAATACCACCAGTGGAAAATCCAATCATAAAGGATATCGAAGTTGCTCAAGCGGAACAACGTTTGTTTTAATTGAATGACAACTATTCGTAAATGGTAGAATCCACATGTATGTGCCTCAGCTTAGATCAAAAAGTCAGAAAATATCGGAAAAAGGAAATTTTTTGCTCCCTTCCTATGTACGTCGACTATACCGTGAAAAAATGCGATTACCTACTAGTGTAACAACAATTCCGTAGAGTTAACAGTACGTAAAAGTCGTTCAGAATGCAAATAATAACCCATATTGCAGGGATTCTTACATAGATGGCATAACACTATTACAGAGCCTCCCACTTCTAAATCTCCCAGTTGTCAAGATTCGGCGGCGAGCATCATTACCTGTGTCGACGCAGAGTGTGTGATTCCAGCAGAAGAGGCTAGCAGTGAGGTCACGGTAGACATGCCAGAAGATAATGAACCAATTACTGTTGTCGAAGCACCTCGAATCAAGGTTCCAGCCGCAAAGCGACTTCCTAGCGTTGTTGCTAGCTCGAATGATGATGTAAAGCAGCTTTTCTTGTTCGTCATATAATGCCGTTATCTTTTTGAGATTGCAGAGTCAAATGGGTACATTCGATCCAACTGTATGCGACCTATCGTATCAGTGGTTACACAAGAAGACAAAACAGAGTATGAAACACGCAAGAAAGTGCAACACAGTTTCATCGAACAGTGGTTTGTTCACAGAAACAACTGAGGACGATGTGAGCAGAAAGGAATCTGTGTAAGAATTTCTCCCCTAAAAATGAATTTAGTGCGAAAATACTGTTACTGAATAAATGGAGATCTGTTATAGGAAGTCAGTACGATGTGGATACACATCAGTGGCAACGTTGCGAAAGAGACTGGAGGCTAAGATATACGCGAAAGAAATCAGAGATGAAAAAAAGCCAACTCACATTCGTAATTTTGCACTAGAAAGGACTAAAGTGTGTGCTTTAGCATCTTTATAACGTAATATACATTTGAAAGGCTATTGGACAACATTAACAAACAGGAGCAAAGCACTAGAGCTTAACACTCTAAACAAACGTAAATGATGATTCGAAGCAAAATGTAGACAGCTATTTACAGATCTCCAACGGCAACCCTGCTCAAACGGAAAGAATACCCACCAGGAAGACAGCATTAATGGCTTCTAATATATTACCACCGAGACCGAAAATTCGACGCCTTCGACACCTTGGTAGATCTCGATCTGAGTCCAACATTGCCAACATGGAAACACGGCGGCTTAATGAAGTACAAGCAATGAGATCATGTGATGATTCTCTTCTCGCACGTTCCGAGAAGCACAATTTTACGAAGAGTCCTCCGCAAGATTGGAGGACTTCGGGCGTTAGGCTCGATAAGTACTACTCTAATCAATGGTGGGCACAACCGTTGACAGCATAAATGGCAAAGATACTAACTCGATAAAGCTAGTCCTACTGAATGTTGAAGAAACATGAACAAAGAATTCTAACGTTTAAACACAATGGTAACGCGCTAAACGACCACGAAGGGATACAAACACTTACACTGCCTGGAGGAAGTCATTGCAGAGTGACAGCGAAAGTTATACGTATGTTTTTTAAAGCTGTTGCAACACAAATCATTCATGGTAAATTGCAGTTTCCAAGTGTCGACGTGACAGCAATGATAAAGACACTGCTTCATGAAAGCTAATACGATGAAAACTTCACAGTCTTACCCATCCTTCCTTTTCCTAATAAAAATGAGACCTAGTTCCCGCATGTGCATCAAGAGAGTTGTCTGATCGTTGGTCCAATTAGTACTTATTTCGAAAGCTCTGTGAGAGAAATTACTCCCTGAAATTCGGCAGCCATGTAAATATCGAAAATAGAAAACGTGAGAACGAACCTCTAACAACACATATTATCACCCTGATTAGGAGGTCTAGAATTGGTCTGATATCGCAACCTTTAGCCGTTTCTAGCTTTAGATATTCTGAAAAGCGTTTAGTAAAACGCACTGGATTTAAATAGCACAGAGAAACCAGATAGTAGAGTTCAAGATAACACACAGTGATGAAAGAGATAAATTTTATAGATGAATTGTAAAAAAATACTTTAACTCTTTTATTTACTGCCTTTTTCTTCTTAATGGCAGGGTATGTTGTGAAATATAACTCGTATGAAATGCTGAGATATTTGCAAAACTCCGGACCACAGGTGTATGCAGTGGGAAACGAACACGCGCTGTTGTCCTTACCGGGGAGCAGCGCACTTCACCACTACACCATCCGGGTCCTTCGCTTTGCATGTATCTCAGCTAGTTCTATAAAGAGTTAAGATTGTGATTATAACGAGGCCTCAGCTTAACTGGGTTCAATGCCGATATTGGCTCCCCAGATCAATCCCGTTGGCGGGTGATTGCTGATGGCAAAAGAGATCGATAGAACTAGCTGAGATACATGCAAAGCGAAGGACCCAGATGGTGTAGTGATGAAGTGCGCTGCTCCCCGGTAAGGACAACAGCGCGTGTTCGTGCCCCACTGCATACACCTGTGGTCCGGAGTTTTGCAAATATCTCAGCATTTCATACAAAATACTTTTTCTTCTTTTTACAACTTCAGTGATTCCACACTAAAGCGAAGGAAGAGAAATAACTACTGGGCGGAGACTTAAAAAGGGAAAGAAATCGGTGCTCACCAATCATGTAGGTCCAAACCTGTTGAACAGGACTGAGTAACAAAAACTGGAAGCCGGCCGACGTTATTTCGAGATCTGCCGAAGCATCATGATCATTTGTGAATCCAGCCGCAGAAAACAACTCACGTGTAGTAGATGACACAGAGCTCATGTTCTTCTCGGAAGGCAGTGCCAGATATCTAAAAGACCCATTAAAAAAAGACAATCTCAGAATATCAAAACCTAATAACGATCTAAGCAAAGACAACAGTTTTAAATTCGACTGGATGCTTCAAACTTCAAAATTTTCCGTTGTAAATGGGCTGACGATAGAAATAAGATAGAACCACGTATTTTAATGTGTATGAAGATAACAACGCTTACTTTAATATACATTCCCATCGTTCAACAGCTTTCTTTCCAAGTTCTTTCTCATTTTGTCGTCGTTTAATATCCACTTCAACTGAGTTTATCTTGGCACACTTCTGTGTTCCTAGCATAATAGCACGTAAGTATGACTGCCGGAATACTGGCTAAAAATCATTCAGTCATGGAAGAAAAGAGCTGAAAAATAATTCAACAAATACACGAACAATAAAGGCAGAAATAAGAAAAACATACGTTTAAAATCCCTTTACTTAGTAGGAGCCCCAGATCTGAGAGCAGTGTCCTTGCAGAATCCAATTCAACTTTCGAAGAGATTTGTACCATCAATTCACTGCAACGAAAGGATTGGGTTTCTAAGCCTTCGTATTTTTTCTGGAGAAAACATAATCCTAAACCTGGTTACTTAACGAGTGCCGCCAGTTCTTCAATTATTAGAGTATTTCAATAGTTGAGAACCTGTTTACAGGAGAGACTTCACTTTAATTTATAGATGGTTTTTAGAAAGTATCCTTCCAACTCTAAACAACTTAAGAATTCAGAAACATGAAACAGTGGAAACGAAGTTTAAATTCCTAATATTTCCAGCGCACTTTCGGTAATCGCAAACACATTTAAATCCCTTCGTGTCGAACGAAGAGCCTATATTCAAAGAATGAAATGATACGTTTTGTAAAGTTCATAGAAATTCATTTTGGTAGAATAACAGGAATTTGATTATGAAGGTGAAGTTTCATAGAGTTCTAAGGGTTTTATTACCTACTTAGATAATTGAATAGCCTGCCTTTACTGGTTGTACGAGTCCCAGCATGAATTCCACTTTTCGGAGTTTTTCTGCTTAGCCATTGTTTCCATGAGGGCTCCCAAGGTTAGCCTAGCCATATCTGCTCCAGCTCGTCACCACCACAGGTGTAGTCGCTGCCCTTGTGGATCAAAGGGAGATTTGCTCTCATGCGACTAGTTTGACACCAGGATAGTGGTGGATTCTGGTACTGGTTTACTCCTAGCTGGGCTTCCTGATGGAAACGTCAGACTCCTCAACTTGGGAGATCCTGATGAAGGTATGAAACCCAGTGCTGCACATCGCAGGTCGACACCAAGGAACACCTCCCACCCACTATGAGGCGTTAAACCATTGGGAAGAAAGGGTTTTATTGAGATTAGTAACGTTCGAAATGACATGCAATTCGTTTAAACTTTAAAGCGGACATTACTTTTCCTTCATTCACCGCGTTTAATCCTCGGCGCCTTTTCTACGTATTAAATCACGGTTACTGCATTCTAATTTCATCACTCTAAAAAATGATGCCACCCCCAGTGGGAATACGGGACTTTAGAAAAACTGGATAAGAATATTAGCTCACTCAATGTTAGCATTCCACATCATCTTGATCGTTAGCTGTTGAGCAATGTTTGGCAACATCCGAAAAACGAAAAGCGCTGAGAAAAAATATAAATTACACCAATCCATAATGTACACTAAACAAGGCTACATGGACGGACAAACTTCCTTCATTAACATCTAGAAACTAAGTACTTCCACGGTTAGAAAACCTCGAAAATGAGATTAATATGAGTTCTCTCTGACGTTTGTCACCCCTCATTCGACGTCAGTGTTACAAACAAATCGTTTTTTACAAGAAGCATGATTGCGAGCTTACCACAGCCTGGTTGGGCATAAAGGAACGACCGGTCTTCATTGCTCAGTGTACACACGTAGCCAAGGAATATATTGCTCTTAGATGACTGCATGCCGTTAAAGGTCATGACATGAACACACAGTGCTTTCCTATGATGCATACATTAAGATTTTAAATTAGTCGATAAACCGTCACAAGCTTAAATAATCTAGATGATGGTTTGTACCAACATGAACCTGAGAAGTACTGCGCTTTATCACGGGATTTATTGAACTCAATGAAACATGCTAATAACACATCATGGTTAGGAATCAGCATGAAGCACCGAATTGGATGTGAATGATGAAAGACTAGATAATTACAAAATGTAAAATTATAAACGAGTGAGTAAATCTGGAAGTGTACACTACTCACAGAAATATTCCTGTATAAACAAAGAAAAAAACAACTAGAAATATCCGACCAATGGCTTTCGGGCCTTTGCCATTAGCTGCTTCACGGCCTTTCTTTCAGTTGTGCTAGCCCAACTGTATTGAAAAGAAACGTCGTGTCTGGGTGCTGACAAAACCTCACACCAAATTCTCGCAGTTCAAGAGACAGTTCCTTAAAAAGAGAAAAGTAGTGGTTTAAACTAAGCAGATCCAAAAAATGACGAAAATAAACAGAATTGTTGAAAGCCAAAACAGTTCTTCGTACAAGTTGTTAGAACAGTAGAATCCAATAAATCTGAAAATCTACTGATGAAAAATTGTATTTTAGTGGGAAAAATGTCATAGCTTATGTTTTAAACCCTCTAGTGGAAACTGGGACAAGTCAGCAGAGAAGAGCTTGGGAAACATTAAGACCAATTAGCTATACCTTCACTGTACAAACATCGTTTGAAAACAAAACTAGGTTAGCTTCGCAAAATGTGCAGTTGCAGAGGAAAACTGGTGCACAATACCTTGATTAGATTCAAAACATTTCTAGTATGCTGAAAAACAATGGCTGTGACAGCTTGAGATGAAACCAGCGTGTTGGATAAAGTCACTGCAAAACTACATACTAGACACGATATCAAAATGGCGATGTAGAACTGCATGAATATATCACCTGTTGTCCCGTTAATTGTCGAGTGACCCGACCCGGCGCCAGAAAATCTTCCATTTCTCCCTGTCACGTGCTAGACTTACCCAGCGGGTTCTGCGCGCTCCAGGGACTCGTTGAGCATTGCATCTTTATTCTACGATTTTCATGAAAAACTCTGACCACTTAGTGAATGGTCTTTCTGCAGTACGTTTGACATCCCGAAGGATCAGCCACTAACGGCTCCTGTCTCTCAGTTGTCGTTCATACAAGTTACGTATCTGACCCTTATTTTCAAGAGTTCGGCGGCTTTCTTTCATTTTTGATACCTGATGTAGATCAGCGCTTTCGATTCTTTCCCTCACCTGTGTGATACAAGATACTCTAGTATAGTTCTTTTGACTGCGCGTTATATAACGCTGAGTGAGTTATCTTTGAACCTGGTCACGCAGTGGACAGGTTCCTGAAGCATGCGTTAAGTTAGAAAGAAGCACACAGTAGAACAGGTGGACACAAAGTAGGGTGTTCCCGTTCTCTTCACTATGCCCACGATACTGTTGAAAGCTCTCCAAGTCGCTTGCTTACTTCTGCTCTCTAGCTCTTGCTCAAATCTGGAACTAAGTCGTCCATCATGATGACTACACCCTTTAGACAGAAACTGGAGCATTCAGAGAAATTTGTAGCGTTTAGCTTGAATGGAGCAAACAGAACCAATCCGTTCCCAATGAACATTGTTTATGTGAGATTTATTCGAAGACCAATTTTTCCACAGGCGTTATCAAAGTAGGCAAGCATTCGTTCCGCTTGGCTAACGTTTGCTGTTATAAGAACGATTTCATCATCGAAGCGAAGATGGAATAATTGTCGTCCATCGATTTTCATTCCCATTTTGTCGCATTCCAATGTTCGAATGACGCTCTCGAGGGTGGGGAGTGAACTATTTTGGCAAGATGGTATCGCTTTGCCTGACACCTATTTTAACATCGCTGTTAATATCATTGTAGAGCGGCAATATTTTAGCTGTGAAATATTTATGTAGCTCAAGAGGAATCTTTATTTACTGCGAAAGGAGGCCCTGGTTGTCCAAGATTTCCATGACTGCTTCTATCTTAAATGAGTCAAAAGCTCTTAAATCGATGAAAGATAGACAGAGCGGTCTCCTGTACTCTAATAACACATGACAAGAAAATAAATGTCACCTCAAAATGCCATTCACGTCTAAGAAAAGTTTGGATGAAAACTAACTGTTGCTGAAATGCTGCCACTTTTGAGAAGATTTTTCAAAGTTATTGCTACAAGCCGAACCACACGATTTAGATTTGAAGATGGTGTCGCATCCAAGCAATGCCGAACGCAGTAACGTACGTAATCATTGAGTGGTTCTCTTGGAAGTTGAGGGCGATCCTGCAGTGAATTCAGATTAATTTATAGGATCAAAAAACAATTCTATGCTGAAGATTTTATTACTGTTCTCATTTAAATGGACCAAATGGAACAAAAGAAAATTATTGAAAACTTTAGCCACGTTGGCTTAAAAAGTAGACAATCTTCAAGAATTGATCCACATAATTCCAAAAAATACAAAAACACTCATTGAAAATAAGGGCAGTAATAACAGTAAAAATATGGCTGAGAAACTAGTGCGATTAGCAAGCTTAGAAATGATATCACACTTTTGGCTCATAAGCTCAATACGTCACAATTCTTTATAGTCTGTTTGAGTCACTCAAAACCTTGTGAACCTCCACAGATATTTCAATTTGTTTGGAGAACGGTTTTAGCTACCAATCATCCGCACATACGCATGTCTCATTGTGACCATAATATCGATATTGATCGGTGCCCAGCCTGTCTTCATAAGTTGTGCGGACTTTAGCAAACCCGTTCGCATCCCTTGTAATCATCGTACGCTTCGATATACTACGGAAATGAGATGCGAAGCAACGTCTCAGCTGCACAGGTGTGGGTTAAAATGATCGTTAAGTCCTAGACATGAGTACAGAATTTTGCATGCGTAAGATGACCAACAGATTACTCACAGACCAGAAAAGCTCTAGCCTTCTCTTGCACATAATAGCTCTACATCTTTACCTTCTCATCTAAACGCTTCATCTACAATTAAGATATAATCACCAGTCAAAGACCCATAAGTTTCAATTTATGAAACACTGTACCACTAGTTTTTCAAGAAGTGAGTTCTCTTGTGAGATACCGTTATCAACCTAAATAAAAATTAGAACAGCTTACAATATATCTTTGTCTACTAAATACAGCTCATTCATTCAGTAACAGCGAAATTCTAGGTGTCCGTTTCCTAATAGTGCGTTGAAGAACGGGTTGGCTATTAAAAACTTTCTCCTTAATAGTGTTATCAGTATTCTTAGTGTTTCAAGAAATGGTAGTGGATTCATGGATGAAGTGACAATGCAGAATTTTGTATACCAACTCTTTTAGTCATTGTGATGTTAATGAGTGACATATGGAAGGGTAAAAGGATAAAGGATAAGACTCTTAGCGTTGATCAATCTCCGAGGGATGCGTCATGCACTCGACATCATCAAACATCGTTTGGAGGTGATTGAATGCATATCTGTCCTGTACAATGACTCGAGGTGGCCTGCCGATGTATCGAGCCAGTGCTGCTATTCTCCCAGACAAGTCTAGTACCAATTTGCCGACCCCGAAAGAATGTGGTACCTAGTGGGGGGCGGGGGGCTCGAGAGTCGATCCCATGTGTGTTGCAGGGAGCCTCCTTTCCAAATGCTTCATTTTCGCTCCACTAATGTAGTTCACGATGCAGTATGTCGATTTCCTGACAAGAATTATTCGCTGCAATGCCTTTTTTTGATTTCGCGCATAGATATTTTTCTATGCTTGTTGTGGCCGATCGATAGCTCACCTATCACAGATGTTGTGGCGGGCGTCCTCTGGAAAAGGTCTATTCTGCATATAAAAAAATATACAAAAATCTCAACTCGAACAGTTGAGAAAATTAACAATTTGACTAATGGCTACGATGAATTATAGTTATTGTACGGAATATGAAGTTACAAAGAATACTGAAACAGGCATTGCATAAGTTGCAACACTCTTCCAAATGCTGACAAAAAAGTGTTGTAAGATTGACCACAGTGATATCCTTTGAGTGGTATTCCAAGTATCTTCTACAACCCTCTCATTTTCGTAACCTCTCAATTCCTTAAGCTATCAAAAAACTATCGTCCATTTCTAGAAAACCAGCACAGACGGCTAGAAATTAGATGTCGTCCAAGACGGCAGAGACGATAAGATCCTCGCGAGATATATTAAATAAGATGTAAAGGTTAGAATTGACAGACTTTTGCTGAAAAGTTAGTTTTCATACTGAACAAGGACGAATCTTGGTTTTACTACACACGCGCTTAAGGTGATAGAGCAAATTCACTTCAATAGGTCTATCGCATTCAAAATTTCTCAACTACTCCAAATATCGGAAAACCATTGCTAATTATCAAAAAACCACCATCGTCCATTATGTACTAAGAAAGGTCATACACGTTAAAACAACAAAAAATAAATAGCTGCTTCTGAACTTCGTACCGCCTTGATCATTCAGTTAAAAAGTTATAAGTTATAAGTTAAGTTAAGTTATAAGAAACTACAAACCTGATAAAGTCGAGTGACAACTTCCATACACTGAACAGTTACATCCATACCTTGTACTATTCGCATAATTCTGGAACATTTTCTTTAGAAAGTTTTCAACTTTGCAGAAAAAAGAAATCAACCTAAGTGCAGTTGCTTCATCTGCTAGCACGCACAAGTCGACTATTTCAATTGCGATCTATAAAAGAACAAATGTTTTTGTACCTAATAACAATTCATACTTCGAACTTGCAGTCCACAAGCTCAGCCGTTTTCTAAAGATAATTTCAAAAAAAACTTTGGAACCGATAGAAGACATTATTGGAATGTGTTATATTCAACGAATCTTGAACAGTCAAAAAGCAATCCTTGTGAAGCAATCCAAGAGCGGTAATTCAAAAGTAGTCATGGCGATCATCACTGTCAGGGTTCTGGTTCCACCCAACCCAGAGCTCACCAAACCTGTCATCCCGCTGGGGTCGGGATAGTCCGACTATCTCAGAATTCCAGGGAAAACTGACCCGACCACCATTCAAGGAAATTCATGACGAAAAGGAAATCTTCAAACCGCAGCCGAACCTTGGCGCAAAAAGCTGGAACAGACACGTGAATTACCGATGCGAGGAAACGAATCGAGTACAAGAAGTGTTGGGATCCGCACAGGAGATGTGAAGAACGGGTCGGGCAAAAGAGATAAACCTCGAATCCACCAAACTACTTTTATTTTTTAGGAATTAAAAGCAATAACATGGAATGTTCCAGGTTCAGCGAGAGAATACGGCTATTAGCGAAAAAGTCGCCTATGTTTTCGACAGCCTCCAATATAACGAAACGCACACCTTGCCTCCAAAATTTGTAGTAGTCGTGAAATGCAAGTCTGAAGCGCAGACATGAGAGGAATAGGGGATAGACTAAAACATCCTATCGACACTATAACAGCATCTAGCAAATGTTCATAGACAGAGACTGTATGGCTTTGTATCCGCCTTCTCAATAGCTGCACACAACTCTAATAATTGCTGCCAGCATTCTTCTCAGCTGACAGTCTGATTGTTGGTGAAAAAACAGGTATAAGAGCACCCGCTTGTAACTTTTCCAAAGAACACCACCTCCATGACATTGACTCCACATTCGAGGGTGGTTTCTGGAACTTCACATTCTCTGCCCAAGCAATGACGATAGGTCAAATGACAGCACTTCTTTGGATGCTCGCAGAAGATATGGCTCTCCTCTGTTCGAGAGTGTGGCATCCAAGAAATGAAGTATCTCACTTGCCAACGCTTCCTCAGATGATGATGTATGATACCTTCAGAATCTTTAGCAACCTCACTACTTCAAGCTTGTGCAGTGATGGATAGCCACGAGAGGTCTTCTCGTGACACGGCATTTACAGTCAACTTGTGGCGCTAAAATTTCATATCCTTCTAACGGTTCACTGCCTCATCGTAGCTGGGAGGTGTTCCTGGGTGTCGAGCTGCGATGCACAGCGGGGAGATTCGTCACCGCGGCAGGGTCTCCTAAGCTGAGACGGTGTCCGGAATTTTCATCAGGAAGCCTAGCTAAGCGTAAACCAATACCAGGAACCACCACTGTCCTAGTATCAAAGTCGCATGTTGGCAAATCTCCCTTTGATACACAAGGTCTGAGACCCCCTGTGATGGTGAAGACCTGGGGCAGACTTTGGCCAGGTTGACCTCGGGATTGCAGGGAACCACAATGGCTTAACCAGCAAATCTCCGAAAATGGTGGTTTTGGAGGAGCCCGCACAACCAGTGAGGACGGGCCGTTCAAGCACCAAGTATCAAGTAAATTCCATATACCATCGCAGAACTGTATCATTACCCTTCAAATACTGCAGTAATTTTACGGACTCATTGGTAGACGTCCTCACTTTCTTTAAAACAGCAAAATATAACAAGAATTCAGATTCTGGGTTTCTATTTTCACTATAATCATGTCGGTTTACAAGTGACTCGAACGAGCGCCACTAAATTTCGTAACTGTCGTTGGCCCGATTCCGAGAAATAAAGTCGCTAATTGTCCTTAACTATCGGTTATCTTTGAACCGCACTATGTTTCAATTCCATCTGATTTTTGACATTTTGATGCGCACAACGGCGTCTCTGATCTTCGACCGCCGACCTACTGTTGGAACATTGGACTCCCTCTCTCAAATGGGTGGTACGGGATACTGCTACCATCATCATTTCTATCCGTGTTCTATAACGCTGAGTGGTCTTTCATCCTGCCTAAGTATCGACAAAGCTTCTAACTCATACGTTAAGGTAGGGAGCATGGTGAAGTCAAAAAAGTGGGAATGGAGTCGCCTATTCTCAAGCTTGTTCACTACACCCTCGATACTCTTGAAAACTCATCAAGCCGCACGCTTCCTCCTGTTCAACTCTAGAACAAGGTCGTTCATTATGTTGACTTACCGACCCAGAAGAAGACATATGAGAGAAATCCATTCATCAGAAATATAATTTCCGTGAGATTTTGTTCGAAGACAAATCTTTCCACAAGCGTTACCGAAGTCGGGAAACATTAGTTCCGTCTGGCTAATGCTTGCTGTTACAAGGACGGAGTCACCAGCAAAGCGAAGATAATGCAATTGGTGACCATGAACTTTTAATCCCATGTTTTCCAATTTCAATGTTGGTATGACGTTCTCGAGAGCGTAGGCAAATAATTTTGGCGAGATGGAATCGCCTTGTCTAAACCCTCTTTCAACGTCATTCTTAATGCCGTTAAGAAATTGTGACATTTTGATCGCGAAATTTTTATATAACTAACGAACAATTTTTGTATACTGAGCAGGGACATACTAGTTTCCAGGGCTTCCACGACTACTTCAAATGCAACTGAGTCAAAAGCTTTTAATAAATCGATGAAAATGAATCAGAGTGGTCTCTTACACTCTTGCGATGCCTCAATGACTCTTGTTGTTGTGTGGATGTAGTCCATCACGTTGAATCCTTTTCGAAATCTTGCTGGCTCATATGGTCGCCCTTCGTCTAATGTTTCGCTAGTATTATTGAGCTGACCAGAATGAAGGGTTTGCAAGCGACAGACAGCATGTAGATGGCTGATAGTTGACATTTTTGTGGTACCCGTTTTTGCGAAACAACACGGTCTCTCTGGTCGTCCATTGACTAGGTATTATGTACTCTAACAGGCTAACGTGTGAAGAGTCGAGTAAGTGTACTAACGAGGTTTGGCCAAAAGTTCTCTAAGTAGCCGGGTGTTACGCTATCCGGTAATGTTCAATTCTCCACCGACGAAATAGCATATCGTATTTCGGAATTGAGAACAACATATCAAACCTCCTTAATATGATATGAGGGTACGAAGACAAGGCTACTGAAGAGATCAGAGCTGTAGACGTTAATGACTTTTCCCACTGCCTTTCTGAAAGCCGCTGTTGCTCAGTCTAGGCGTCGGAGTGCGATCGTCTCAGACTTGTAAATGGCAATGTTTCGGTAGGCATTGCGAATGCTCGTCTCAACCGCTGCTGTTTTCGCCAATGCTGGCGCATCTTCCTTCACTAACATTCTGCAGAGCTTTGCACGTTCGCACCTAAGTTAGTGATTACCTCTAACCAATGACTCGATATATAGGCATCTCTTGGTGACTTCACAGCTCCCGCCTTTATTGACGTGAATATATTAAATAAGTTGATCGTATTCTCCATCGGTTTTTAGTAACACCGTCTTCCTTAAAACCGACCAGTGGTCTGAACAAATCCTAATTCATGGTCACTTTGGGGTTCCGTTTCTTGTACTCCTCGTCTTTGTCTTCTTAACGTGAAAAAAAGGGAACTTGCGCAAAGGTTGCGATGGTCATGGTCAGCTTCTGTATAAAATTTTAAGACAACAGAAAGATCGATTGATCAAAACCTTCAATTTACGATAATGTGGTCAACTTCATTACAGTAGTCTCTAACGGAGACTCCTACGTCCAGCGTTTACGTTGAGAGTGCGGCATCTGGAATTGCAAGTTACTATGAAAGGTTCTGGCTCATTCCATTCTAAGCTGTAGGTCCGTTTTTCAGACGCTTTCTGGATCCAATCGTAACGCTGAAATTTTCAACGATGACTTTAAAGAATGCCTAGTCTTTTCTGTAGAACTTCTCCAAGCTCATTTAGGACGTTTCCACTTCGTCTTTGTCATAGTTAGATCTTGTGGCATAAATGACGAAAATTATCAGAGCCGGTAGTGATCCACGTCTCCACAACCGTAAACGTCCGATTCGAATTGTTTATAAATCGATGTTTGTGCCAAACTCGTGTTGACGGGGTGCTCAATGTTGCCGTATTGGTAATTCTTTCAGAGTAAGGGGAATAAGGCCCTTTGATACTCACGGTTAGCTTGTCATTCTCTCCCAGAGTGAAGCTTGTTTGTTGGGGGTGACACTTTACCACCTCTCACATACCTCACGGTTAATTGTAAGCTGAACCGAACTGACTTGCAGAACAGAATCTGCATAAACACGAGCACATCCACACATGTATGCATTAACGTGTCTATGAAAATGCAGTAGGTATACGCTAAATCGGCGTTACTGAAAGAGGGAGTCCAACTATCCTTTAAATCTAGTTAATCTCAGCGAAATACAGGGTTTCTTCGGCTTCGCGATTAACCACACGTCCGTTACCAGAAAACGCGCTATATAGTCGCGTACAACAAGCGAGCAATATCCGTGAAAGAAATCTATTTCCATAACAACACAGAATCAAATGGTTCTTTCACACGAAAATTGAAATTACCAAATTCTCCTGGAGAACGAACCCAAACTTGGAAAAAGTGGGAAATAACAAACTTAGATAGAACCTTACTGGGAGTGCAACTTGGACCAAATACAAACTTTAACGTTAAAATCGATTAGCCTGGAGAGCTCAGAGTCAGTCAATCGTGAAAACAGATTGATATATTTGTGGCTGCTACACGAATCTTCCAAAGATTTCAGCATCTGTTTCGTTTCGAATTGCCTGGAAACCAGTTCTCGATTAGTTGAACAAAAGCATCACAATTATCTCAACTGCAATCTATATACATACATATATATATATATATATATATGAAGGATAAAGGATAATGCTCTCGGCGTTGATCAATCCCTGAGAGATGCGCCATGCATTAGATTTCATTAAGTAATGTTCGAGGTGATTGAATGCATATCGGGCCTTTACAATGAGTATCGGTGGCCTATCGATGTATCGAGCCAGTGCTGTTATCCTCCCAGACAAGTCTGATACCAATTTACCGACCACGGAAGGATGGAAAGCTTGGTGGGCCATGGGCACGGGGATCGATTCCACGTGTGTGTCGCAGTGGTGCCTCCATGTACTGCGCCATACGTGCCCCATACATATATATACGCCTATGTATACGCATGTATACATATGTACATGTATGCATGTTATATGTACCAACGTAGAAACAATACAATTAACTGGTTGAAGAAACAACATTGCAACGAACATATATAAGACGAAATTCACGAAAAGCACGAAAAATACTACGCAGTCAGGCGTTGAGCATTAACATTTCAAACAAATTATTGAATACTTACGTTAGCGACTTTCCTTCAAGCAATCTTCGTGTGATTTCGCCCATCTGCTCCACACTGAGCTCTTCTACGGTACTGGATGCCATCAATATTGTGGCACTCTCTAAAACGCACGACATTTCATACCGTGAATAAGAAATACACTACTACTCGTACACATCCGCTTCCAACTAAAATTCCTTCTTAAATTCTTTCGAAAACTCGAATTTTAAGAAGGCAAAATAACCCTTAAAAAATTATTTTTGTGGTTACAAGGATAGAGAAATCCCTCTTCTATAAGTATGCCAAGTTCTCAACTCTTCAACTACACCAGCTAACAAAAATACGCGGAATCAACGAAAACAAAGTTTCACCTCAAACGGCCCTTATATAAAATTGTTTGCGCTTCGTGATAATCACAAAAAAATAATTACCAGTATTTCTTACTATTTTCGTTTATGTTCGTTTCGAATATGAGTTAATTCGAATTTGATGGTACCTTAGGTGACAGCTGATGCCACGAAGATAAACTATGTAATTTTAAGAGGAATTATATTACTGTGATAGTGAACTGGCAAAGTTTGTAGAAGACTGTGATGCTACGGAGGAACAAGTGGCGTCCTCATGAGATGGTTTCATCCTAACATTCTGAGCTGTTCAGAAAAAAAAATCATCTACATACTATGTTCATAATTACAATTCTTTTGGGGTGGTCAGTGCTGATCCCAACCAAATGAAGGAAATTTAACGCTTGAATGTTCGCTGTCCAGTTCCTTCTACGCACATGAATATATGGAATATGAAAGGATTAACTTACCGAAAGTCAGATGTGAAATGAGTAATCATACATGTACAAGTGGCGCAATCGCAATAGACGAGTCCACCAACTAGGCAATACCTACCGCTAGGTACTGATGTCTTCTCCGCCGAAGGATTAGGATTGAGTGAAGCAACACCGGGTACCTTGCTCGTCAAAATTTCGTTGTCATCGCATCCCAGCTGTAATACAGCAAAAATGCTTTGTAAAAAAACGAACTACGAGAAAAAAGCAATGTGAAACCTTGAACTATGAAAAAAAAAACCACATTTCTGCAATACGAGATGTAAAATTATGTTTAGCAAATGACTACAGTTTTTACAAATGAGAGTTTGGTATATTTCTAACAGTCCCCTTTGATATTTCAGAAAGAACCGATCCGAATTCCAGTTTGTCAGACTTTCTTCCCATTTAATCCCTTTAAGAGCCACAAAACCTATTCTTCTAAAGTTGTCTCGAAATATGCTTTTAAAAACCCAACTCGTTTGCAAAAATCCACACTCTGAGCAATCACGAATACGAAGTGGAGATTTTACCTTTGACGAAAAGATTCATTTACCGATGAATTTTTCCGGCAAGTGCTGCTACCTCGAAATACGAATAGTAGCAGCTTCCATTTCTTTCACTTTTTTTCACACGGAACTCAAAATGAAATTCGAGGAAAGATAAGAAAATACGGCTAAAATGCTATGGTAGAGTAGTACAAATACCTATAACGGTTAAACATACTTCAATGGGTTGAATAGGATAGAGTGGTGGCATCAATGGTGTGGTTTTAAACGGGAGTTGTTTCAATGGTTCGCAAGATATCCGCTCCATTAACGATATGAGAAGGGCATCCTGTGTTAAGCTGTAAAGGTTTAAATGAACTGTCGCAAGCAACAAATGGACTAATGGATCTAATCAAAAGTGCAAAGTGGACATCTTTGGGGCGAAAGACGAACTCATGAAGACTGTTGTCCTCGGGATCGGGAAAAGGAAGAATCGCGGGGATGGTGACCATATCAAGGTGTTCTGGCCATCGCGCCGATTGTTTTACATAATAACTCTCTGCTTCGGAAAAGCTTAAATTGCTCTGAAATATTTCCTATGAGCTGCCTTCGCAGAAAATGAAATGTGCATCGTAGTGGGAAGTCAACTAACATCGTTTAAAGCTCCACCGGCGAGAAGATCGATAGCACTCATATTGGCAAACTCGGTTTTTCCATTAAGAATCCGCAACACAATAGAACGTTCAATCCCAATCGGAAGTGGATAAGACACACAAATTTCGTCGACCACTTTCGACTCCACCTGAAACATCCTAATAGACTCATCTAACTATGGACATAAAGCGAGTAATGTTGTACGTTGAAAGTATTTCCGTCACAATATTTCGTGACCTTTACCAGTTTGATAAAACGATAAAAAGGGTAGAGTTCTCGGCGTTTATCAATTCCAGAGGGATGCGCCATGAATTCGACTTCAATAAGCATCGTTGGAGGTGATAGAATGCATATCTTGCCTATACAGTGACTGGCGTTGGCCTACCGATATCGAGCCAGTGCTGCCATCCTCCCAGACAAATCTGGTATTAATCTGCCGACCACGGAGAAATGGAGGGCTTGGTGAGCGTTGGGTGCGAGGATCGATATCATGTGTTTTGTAAAGGGCCTCCGACCACTGCGCTACACGCACCACTAGTTGGAAGCCCTCACATAAAGAGTAGTTGTTTCTTCAAATGATTTCATTTTCTAAGGCATCATCGGATAAATGAAGATCGGCTGATTTTGGTACTAAGACGAAAACAATTATGAATTTATGATAAGATGCGCAGAAACAGAGACATACCAGGTTGAGAAAGAACGACATGAACGGATGTCCAAGAATGTCATCGATACCACCTGGATTTCGTCTTCGAAGAGCTACCTCGACGTCACGGACCCTGAGAGAATAACAACAACGCATGATATTACGCTAACCACTGAGAAGCTGAGACCAGTCAAATATTCAACCATACCTGTAAATTAAATAAACGGTAACAATCTTGCTAGCGATATCATCCGTAGGAGCTAAGTCATCGTAGATAGCAAGCAGCGCCATACCGACAACTAAAGAACATCGCTCTTTGAAGATCTAAATGGTCTCTGCATCTGAACCTCGTCGGTAGAGAATCAGATCAAACAGTTACCTCAATAAACTCAGCCGCAACTTTATTCAACGGCTTCCAATGGCACTTGATAAGTCTAAAAGAAACCAAGTAGGAATCCAACGATGAAGTACGACAATAGAACAAACCTGATAATATCTGTTGCATACTTCCTCGACAACCCACATCCGTCATCGTTTGCGTTCTCGACAAGATCATCGAAATCATCCACGCCACTTTCCTTTGCCTTGCTCTTTCGCTTCTGAGCTTTCCGCTTGCCACTCATATAAAACCACATGTTATATTTTGACGAGAAAGCAACAAAGCTACGGTTAATCTCAAAGAACTATGATTGCCAAACTATAGAGGAAAATTTTCGCGGGGCAAGCACGTCGGGAAAATAGTGAAAGACGATAGAGCAGCTTTTGACGATAGAGCACTGTTGCTCTTCAGTGTTCAGCCTACTATGTAACCAAATGCAAGTCGGCCAACTTTTCAGCCCTTGAATATTCCTCACCAAGAGCTCTATGTCATACCTAGTAGGTGCTTTAATAGTCTCTTAAGTGACATTCATTTCTGCATTTGAGTTCAAGGTGTATAATGTAACTTCGTTAGCTCAGGCAATGGACTCGATCGGTATGGTGGTGCTCTCGTACAACTTCCCAACTGTCACCTTGTGAAACCGTTTTTGTTTTCCAACAAGGGGACATATCTACCCATGCAGTCGGCGTTATATGTATCGTTGGATATAAATTTGACATGATAGAGTCGGTTTCTATGAGCTTCTTTTCCACTAAAATCCAAGTGTAAACTGACTTTGTAGCTCGACTTTCATTTAACCTCTGCATGAATGATCAATATACCTTTTTTCATTGATAAGCTAACACGAGGCTTTTATCAATATTTATTTGGCTAACGTTTCGACGTCTTCGTCTTGCTCAGACCCGATGATCCGACTTCTCTTCTGGTTCTGCTTGCTGGCTGATGCTCGGTATTTCCTGGTAGTAGAGGTTGTGAGATGAACATGATGAGTGCCAGACTTCGTCCGTTCAATTCCAACTTGCATATAGCATTTTCTTTGAGGCGCTGAAGAACTCAACGTTAGGAACTTCACTGGTAGCAAAGTTTTCGAGCTCTTTGCAAGGTTCTGTTACAACGCGGCCTAATTTTCAGTGATCTGGTAGTATTGAGATCATCGAGCCGTCACTTATTGTGCAAAAACCCTTTGTGGTAAGTTCTTATTACTTATTACTTAGTTATTATTATTGCTGTATATCATTTTAAAGCCCCTCTCCTGACTATCTGCAATGGGACACTTTTCTAACGATGCTCCAACTTCTTATCTACTGCCTATTCTTTTCCTTCTTTCATGGCAGGGTATTATGTGAAATACAGCCAATGTTTTTGGTCATATTTCATCTTCGACTAAATCTCACAAGAACGACGTTCATGAAGAATGGATTAGCTTAGTGTAATCATCCACGCTCATCGCGATGATTGTCTTCGAATGTTTACCTTTAAATTCGTTAACATCATTCTGCAGTCATTATAAGTTGATGCTGTCAGAGGTTTATAAGTATTCCTTAATACGATAACCTTATCGCAATGTTGTCACAGACTAAATTCACATAGTAGCCTCATGGGAACTATATAACGAGCTTACATATGGTGTGTAACCCTATAGTATTGCCATTATAAGTCAGGTATTACGGCCCTACATGAATCCTTTCACGTGCCTACCTCATACGTGCAATCGCATTGCTCCATCAACCTATAAGAAAGCTACTGACCATCCTTCCCTCAATTACTGATCATGTTACCACAGCTCCGCTTTGTATTGTTTCGGTGTCTGCATATCGTTATTTTTTCACTATTAGTATTGTTACAAATGGTTTAATTATCCAGGTTTGAGGCATCGCTCTATGACGTCAGGAAAGTCGCACGTGGTAACGTCTGGAGAATTGTACTTGGAGCTAGTGGCTATTTTGTGCTGAGAACTGGCTGGAAGAACTAATTACCGCTAGCAACTGCTATAAAAGTGCACACAATAAAATTATCGATTGGACAGATAAAGTGGATGGGAATCGATAATTGCGAACCAGCTGAATGGCATAGTTAATGTTACTCATTGCCTTTATCAGTGGAAATATTAAAGCCTAAGTTTATCCTGGGATCTTGAGTACTGAAAGCATAATGCGCCGTTGGTATAACAACTAAGAAGGCCCTTCTTAATCAGTGGTCAAATTATGTCCGAAATCGAGGACGTAAGTGAAGAGAGAGAGAATCCGAATCTAAATGAATTTAAAATTGGACGATTATATTAAACAATAAAAGGAAAACCTATAAATACGTACCGAATAAAAGCCAATGAATAGTCGACACAATAAGAAGCCATTTCTTTGTTTTTGGATAGCACGGACGAAGGAAGAATACACAGAAAGTTTCTTGCCAAGAAAACTCAGTGGAATCCACTGTGCCAAGGGCCAATGCATTATATCTCAGTATTTCGTGGAAACCGACATAAGTGGAGAATAGTTGGAAATATTAGGTTCGCTGAAAATTAATTCCCGATTCCAAGCGTGTTTTCGAAATACGGTATTTCAGGTCAGAGGCAACTTTATTAATCGGAATAACAAAATTGGAATCCGCACATTTTTGCCGACAAAAAACAAGTTTGCTTATATCGGTTGCGTAAAATTCCGGACTTCTGGAGCGACAAGGTTGTTGAAGGAAATTTTGGCCTCGGCTTGGTTTCTGAAGCATTTTTCGCGCAGAAAATTTTCGAAATATTTGAAGAAGTGGTTGTGGGTAGACCGGACGCCTAGCGAGTATGTTACGTGAGGCAGGGTTTCGTAGCCCAGCACGTTCAACATATGCAGCGTTGGTTGTATGGCGTGTGGTTGCACGTCATCGTAAAGAATTTATGCTTTCCTATTGACCAATAAGGGAACTACCCGTTGAAGGTACCGATGAATTTCGTCGATCGGCTGGACGTAATTCTCCTTTGTGATCGTTTTACCCAGATTCAGGATACTTTGATGGGCCAAACCAGCGCAGACCAGTAAGCGGTCGGTACGATCTTTTGCTGTGCTGTGAAGTGCTTTGGGAAGTGCTGTGGAGCCTCATCGCGGTCTAACCACTGATCCGATCGTCTCCGATTACCAAAGAGGACCAGTTTGTCGCTGTACGTCGCAATACGGTCGAGAAACGGGTGCTTCTCGTTGCGCAGAAAAAGGGCTGACAATGCCTCTAAACAACAACTTCTTTGATTGTCATTCAATTTGTGCAGAACTTTTTCAAGGTTCATCGACATTCCAGTTCCGTTTAGATGCTCCGAAACAGTTGGTACGCTTGCCCTGTTTCCAGTCAAACCCTTCAGTTCGTCGTTGTGAATAGCAGGGGAGTGTTCACGACCCTCCAATCTTCAAGGTCGAATTCGCCACGACGAAGTTTTCTTAGCTAGCGACACATTGAACGTTCGTTAACATTTACTTGGCCTCGTACCTCTTCAATGTTTCTTTCTGTCACCTATGGCCGAGTTTAAATTCCTAAAATTAGTAAGTAGTAGTAAAAAGTAAAAGCAGTAAAAGTAAACAGTAGTAATAAAAGTTTGCTGTTATGGCACCTCAAATTTCAGCTATAAAATTCGTCAGAAATGTAACTTATAACCACAATGATGCTGAGATATTTGCAAAACTCCTGACCGCAGGTGTCTGCGGTGGATATCGCACTCGATCATATCGATCACGATGTAATCACTTTTTATCCACTGCCCATTGACAAGCTATAATGTGAGATATAACCATAATGAAGCTGAGGTATTTGGAAAACTCCGGACCGCAGGTGTCTTCGATGGAGATCGAACTCGCTATCCTTCTGAAGTTAATTCATGCCGATTTGTGCTTCCTATATCAATCCTGCTGATTGCTGATAGTACTTGTAGAAACACACCTCAGGGAAAGGCGAAAAAAAGGACCCGCACAGCGTGGTGGTGAACACGTTAGCCCGCGGAAAGGGTAATACCGAGTGCGATCCCCACCGCACACACCTCCGGTCCGGATAATTTGGCCAACGTTTCGGCGCTTTAACGTGGCGCGTGTGGCGCAGTGATCGGTGGCATCCCGTAACACACACGTGGAATCGATCCCCGAGCCTATAGTCCACCAAGGGCTCCATCTTTCCCGAGTAAGCGAACTGGTACCAGACTTGTCTGGGAGGATAGCAACACTGGCTCGATACATCGGTAGCCCACTGCGGGTCATTGTAAAGGCCAGGCATGCATTCAGTCACCTCCAACGATACTTAGTGAAGCCGAATGCATGGCGCATCCCTTAGGGATTGTTCACTGCCGAGAGCTTTATCATTTCTATCCTTTACTCGTTGCCTTCACCTTCCTCGGAGCCGCTGTAATCCGAGTGGATGGTCCACAACTGATCGTTATCGCGTCAAGCTGAATCCAGTAGAGGGAGCACCGCTCCAATGGTTCACTCCATTTTTAAGATACTGATTGCCATGCTATGTGTCAACAAATAATGTACCGGCTGCTACAGGACGCATTGCTCGTCCAGGTAGATCGTATTGGAGGCGGCAATCGATCAGCACCAGTTCTGTATAAAAGGGCACCGTTGAGTTAAGTTAACTATTTGAGTGATGATCTCTCTACAGGACTGAACTCGATGCCACAACGACCAGCTGTGGGCCATCGACTCGGATCAATGTGGCTCCGAGGACGGCGAAGTCGCAGAAACATTATCTGCATAAAGGTTTCACACCAATCTCATGATAGCTCAGTCATACAAAAAAATTATTGATTATTGCTACTGAGATCTAATGAAAGTCGGTTTTTATGAGATTGGTAAAATTTCAATGCTGCTCGAGATGCTATTACCGAACTAAACGTGTTGAATGCAACATTTCTTTTTATCATATATTGCTTGTAGACCGATAAAGTTTATACGAAATGATAGTTAGAAAACACGCAGCGTGCTTCATTCGCATGAGTCAGGCCGACAGGCAAGCTGTGGAAGTGAGTTTAATAGTAGTCCCTAGTTTTTGGATTGCTTGAGGTTAGCAGTCCTTACAGAAGCCACTGTTTATGGTGGTAGATGGTGCCATTGGAGTGAAACGCGACACAGATCGAAAGTTTGGACGTCATGAGAAGAAGTTCGCGCTGCTTCCATATTACGAAGAACTCAGCTGTGAAGTGGATGCTCGCTTTGAACACATTAAACATGGCCTCGTTACTGCTGTGCTTGTGAACGAACAACGACCGGCTCTACGTAACTATATCTACGCTTTGAAGATGTGAGAAAGCTTTACTATAATTCTTTAGCAACAATGCTCTTGAAGTATTCATTCATACTGCAGTCTCCGCCTTACTGTTGCTCAATAGATGAAAGTAGTTTGGCGAAAAACGAAAGGGTTTATCACAACTTTTTCCTACACGACTGTCTAGATGATGCGGAACTCAGTGCGAGTGATGCATATTGATTAGTGAACTGGTAGAAAAAAAATCGGTCTCATGCCGAGGCTATCCCTGTGAATGAATAAAATGAGTACATATATATATATATATATATATATATATGTATAAGTGAAATAGGTTTGCATCAGTTTGATAACGCCAAGATGGAAAAAAGCTCATGAATGGGATCGTAAGCAAAGGGGAGTGATTCACCACATTTGTACGACGTTGATAACTGCAAACATGCATTTCTTAAGCCTAACGGAATGTAAAGTGCTGTTTCTTGCAATTCCTATCGCACAAAACGCATTGATGCCCGTGTACTAGGCGAGATATATATCGCTGATATTTGGAAGCGTAGCGTGACCAGTGTTTTTCAAGTATTGCTCCGCACAGGTTCGACTCTTTTGTTACATGTCGAGCCAACTATTTCTGGTTAGGGGACATTAATAAAGACTTAGATAAGTACGGCATTATTTATTTGCTTCATCATGACGTCTTTCAACCCGTCATCCCGTTGATCGTCGAGTTACTCAAGCAGAACGCCAGCAAACCTTCCGTTTTTCCCTGCGGAGTGCGAGAGTAGCCTGGTAGTTCTGCTCGCTCTAAGGACTTTCTGAGCATCATATTGTTCCTGTAGGGATTTCGTGAAGAACTCTGACCATTGGGTCGGTTATCTTCTTGCTATGCGTTTGGAAACACTGAGGAATCCAGTCGCTATAAGCTCTTGTCTGTTGTGAAAGCCGGTATTGATCCGCATTCTTTCAATTTTTATCTTCCGATTCTCAATATTAGTTGTTCGAATGAATCGATGTTTATGGACAAACTCGTGTTCACGGAACGCCGTCTCCACCGACTCCACTATTGTCGCATGATCCGAGGAACAGATCTCCGGTGTCATAGACGATGTTGAATGGATGGCGTCGTCTGATCTCGGCCATCCTGATGACGTCGTGTCTTATCCTTCTTGCTTCGATAATCAAGTCTTTCACTGATGGACGACTGGGGTGCTAGTGTGCCTGCACTACAGGTACAGATCGTCACCTTAGTCCTTTGCGATTTAAACAACCTAGAATAACTCTGATATTCTAGCAGCCTCTCCATCCTTGTCCTACCCAACGCTGCCGTATCGGAGGCTCCTTCGCGTCATGGGAATGGGACCCATTTATCTTACTATGTGTAGCATTTGACACCCACGTATAACTTGCTGAGTTCGAACGTGGAGGCTGGCTATACTACTCACGGGTAGCTTGCCGGTCTCTCCCAGAATAGACGGGGAGCTTATTTATAGGAGGCGATTCTTAACCGTTTCCCGTATTGTTCCCTAGCGCTTGATTGCAGAATTTTGGTCGGATTGGCTCGTACAATACAATCTGCATAAACAAGACCAAACCATGCACGCACGCATGAATACGCCCACGCAGACACAGAAGGGACGTGTAAAATCCGCCCAGTAGGAACAGGGTGTCCATACCATGGATCCAGCTGCTTCTCGGGGAAGTATAACTTCGCTTTTGGTCCGCGATTGCCCACTCTTTGCCAACTGTGGCCGTGCCACGTTCCCACGGTGCCACGCGACTAACCGAGACGAGATCTTTCTACAAGGGAAATCCGTGCACCTGTACCATTTGCAATCCTAGTCATCGAGTAACTCGATAAAGGGTCAATAAATTCTGATCGCACCGAATTTGTAAAATGGGTCCCACTTACTAAAGAAACATGAAGAGCATCGTATTTTTGTATCATTATCCACTGTTCATGGTAATAAAGAAGCAGGCATGGCTCGCCCAACACTGCCGCTTTATAACTCTTAGCCGGCTTTCCGGATAGATAAACGAAATTCATTTTCAGTTTGAGCGATGCTGATTGAGGTTGAACTTCAACTGCATATTTCAATTCAACATCCAGGGTTACCTTAAGATGCAATAAACCATTAGGAAAGGAAGTGTGTATCATTGTGTCAAAAAAAAACTTGTATCAGCCTTGAAGAGATCAGTGGGTAGATGGTTGCCTTTTTATTTCGTGTTTGGTATTTTACTGGCCAGTTTTTTTGAAGCAGTAATCAAGCTAGTATTGAAAAACAGCTTTCATCTTCAGTCGAATTGCTACAAATGTACCAATGGAGCTGAGAAGGAAAAAAATTAAAACTTTGAGTAGACTATTGGTATAAGGCATTTGGATTCCTGATTTGTTCGAAATATAATGTTGGTTCTGTTACCATGGTTCTTGGCAAAGAAAAATATGTCCACAACTTGTGATCCATAAACGAAATTATCAGGCAAATAGGAACTGGAACTTTCACTCACCAAAGGCCATTCATCCTGGTGATGCGGATGCGTGGGTAGCAGTGGTCGGAGGCGACTTACAACACACACGGGGGGATCGATCCCTGCGCCTCCATGGCCCACTTCCATCACTCCAGGGTCGGCAAACTGGTACTTGTCTGGGATGATAGTAGCACTGGCTCGATGCATCGGTAAGCCACCGTAAAGGCCAGGTATGCATTCAGTCACCTCCGAACGATGCTTAATGAAGCTGAATGCATGGCGCATCCCTCAAGGATTGATCAACGGCGGGAGGTTCATTTTATTTACTATTATTAGGGGTCATCCATCTTAAAACTATTTTGTGTTTTCTTGGTGAGCTATACAATTCGTGGAACTCACTGTAATGAAAAGCTTCAGTAGAATTGGAAAGGCTTAACATACACTTGACAGCTTATTCATAATAATTTGCACATTTAATTTGCAGGTTTTTGAATATATATGGCTTTCGATTCCAAAGAGAGGACCACATTAACTTGATTCGCCTGCTCTATCTGATACTCGTGAAGAAAGATCAGTGGCCAGAAATAATCCATTATGCTGCAAAAGCACTAGAAACTCTCGTCATGTACGATTTAGAATTCAAACTGAGCTAGCACATATACATACATAGACGGACATATTGATAATGATGTTTAGCAAATCCTATCTCTCCTATAAGGAATTGTCGCTGGATTGGGAACCTTTATTCAACCTTTATTACGGTGCAAACTATGGAAAACTAGAAGAAGTGGATGGAAAAGAGCTGCGCAATCCAGTTTTTCGGTTGAAACGTTTCTATAAACCAACAGATACTCCGGAAATTTGGGATAGAGTTGGTAATCTCTTGTATAGCAAAAAAAACTATTGCTGAGTCAAAGATTTTTGAATGGGGTAAGAGAATTTCAATCTTACCAATCGATTTTTGCTCACGGCGAAGATTTTAAGGAACCTTAGAAAATGAATATGAATAGGCAGAAGGCACTTTTAAGAAAAAAAAATCAAGAAAAGAAAAAGAAACTGGCTTGGAAAATGGGATGAGAATCAGATGCTGTAGACTGGAATATTATATTCTTTTGTGTTCAGATCCAAGTTTACCTTTCACCGCGCTACTCCACGAAGGAATTTTGTGACCTTGCATTATTGTTTCTTTCAGTGAAGATGACTACTGACGTGAGGCGAAATCTGAGATCGTTCATGTTGATACAGCAATGAATCCTTTTCCAATGGTTTTTTTTCATTTTCTCTTAGGAGCACAAGAGTTACGGTGCCGGTTTGTGGTTTGACACGATGTGGAAGATGTACGAAGTTGTAGAGATGGGGAATAAATGGGGATCAGAGCTGCCGAACCTCTTTGCAACGTGAGATGTTTTGGCACGTTTTCATGGGAAAAACAACGTAATTTTCAAAAGAGAAGCTTTTTCAGACTTGCTTACAATAATCCTGATTTTATGGATTGGACACCACTCTATGACACAATATTTACACGTACTATTCGAGCAATGGGTTTGAGTATTCGCGAAGGGAAGGTGGCAGTGAGTGCTCACACAAATTGATCGGGTTAAATAAAACATGAGAAATATTTTAAGAAGTCATTTGTGATATGGTTCGTTCGCATCTAGAGCGCGAATTTCCAATTTTGGAACTATTCGCATGCAGAACTTTTCTATAGGAACATTTGCAGTGCTAAAAGAGATCATGCGAGTGCCTACATTCTGTAGTGGAAATTAAGCACTTGTGCCACTAATAACTCAATATAAAGATGCTTCAGCGTGTAGCAAGTTTGGGTGTAATCCAACATGATAGACATAATACTTTGTTCTTCCATGATTCCTTTTTTTATTTTAGCACATAACGAACACGCAGCGTTTGGTGGTTATGTGGTTTACGAGGTCTCCTAATTTCCTGCATTTACGGACTTAACGGTTCCTGATAATAAACGATTACAATATTTGCTTTTTGTTTTCTGCTTCTACAAATTTCACAGCAGGGTATTATACCGTAAAAATTGTAGAGGCAGAAAATACAAAGTAAACATTGAGGCTTCAACTACAACCTCAGCTTAAGTGGGTTCAATGCTGATCTGGGCTAGCAAAATCAATCCCGTTGACGGGTGATTGCTGATGGCAGTGATCGCGAGAAGTAGCTAATGGTCAGACGAAACGAAGTACCCGCATGGTGTGATGGTGAACGAATTAGCCCCCGGAAAGCGAAACACGGCGTTCGTTCTTCACTGCAGACACCTGCGGTCTAGAGTTTTGCGAATATCTCATCACCGTTGCAATAAACGATTCTTTTATAATGCTTAGATACTTGCAAAACTCCGGACCGCAGGAGCTTGCGGTGAGGAACGAAAGCGCTATTGTCCTTTCCGTGGAGTAACGCGTTCACCACCACACCATGCGGGTCCTTCGTTTCGAACTGTCTCTCGGCTAGTTTTATCGATCTCGAGAGACAGGCGAAACGAAGGACCCGCATGATGTGGTGGTGAACGCGTTACTCCCCGGAAAGGACAATAGCGCGTTCGTTCCCCACCGCAGGCACCTGCGGTCCGGAGTTTTGCAAATATCTCAGCATTATAATAGTTATATTTCGCAAAATACCCCGCCATTAAAAAGAATGGGCAGTAAATAAAATGGATAAAACGATTCTTTTTCGATGACAACCTGAAGGATTGTGGACAGTACAGGATTTTAGAGGACAGCCTGCTTTATAGCTAAATAGGTGTAAATGGCGTGCATGCCATTATTTACTGCGTCCATCGTGTAAACACATGGCTGTCACCATTTGGAAGTGTTTCGCAATTTGCGCTATAACGGCATTTTTATAGTATGATATTCAGCATTTTCATGCCCGCAGATTCCTAACAATAACTGTGGTTCATTATAGCGATTAGTCAAATCGTCGCTAAATGAACTGTTCGGAAAGAGGATTTTGCGTTTCTAAGTGAAGAATAAAGGCTTTCTCGGTCGACACTCGTCACATCATTTGGGTTGGATAAGCTATCGAGTAACTACAAGAAATTTACGAAGAAGGTTTTGTGTGTCACAGTAAACCATCAAAAAAAGAATCACTTGTATTGGGGTTATAGCGGTCGCTCGTTATGTGTTCACTAAAAAGTAAAGAAAGCTGACTGCCTTTCGCATTTCAGGTAGGTGACGGTACTGGTGCGACAAGTTTAAGTGCATTGGCACGAATGGTTGTGGCAACACTCGGTGGACCATATAGGTATGAATTTAACAGTTCTGTATCCCTGTTGAATCTCCAGCAAATATGGAATTAACAAATCTATGAATATATGAGTCATCAGTCCATTCCTGAACGATCGATGAAGTAAGATCAGTGTGGTGGTATGGATATAGTGTCGTATCACCTGAGCAAGAGCTCATGTAGCGCAGTGGTTACAGGCGCCTTGAAGTACATGCGGGATCGATTCCTCACCTGAGCCTCACCAATCCTTCCATCCCCCCGGAGTCGGCATATCGGGACTGGACCTGCCTGGGAGGATAACAGCACTGACTGGGTACATCAGAAGGTTACACCACTATAGGCCAAATAGGCATTGAGTTGCTCATAACGAGGCATAATGATGTCGAATGAATGGTTCGTCCCTCACGGATTGATCAACTCTGAGAGCTTTATCCTTCATCTTTTAACACCTGAGAACATACGGGGAACACTGTTCATTTCACACTTGTCAGAAATTACTTGGCAAGATCTCAAAACCCAGAGGTGTTCCTGTATATCAGTAATTTTTTCCGTTGTTTTACCATGACCTTCCTCAAAAATGAGGACACTTTTGTAGCTCGGAAAAAAGATGATCAGGTTCTATCCGGATGGTGAACTGCAGCGGACCTGTTAATCTACAAGACCACAGTTGATTGTATTTCCCTACGATAATTGTAAACAACGGTACATGTATAATGTGCCCAGTAGCTTAAAATGTGGGTAAAAGTAAAGAATAAAGCTCAATTTTAACTTATTATTTACTGCCTACTCTTTTTAATGGTAGGATATATATTACGAAAGATAGCTTCAATGATGCTGAGATATTTGCAAAACTCCGGACCGCTGGTGTCTGCGGTGGGGAACCAACGCGCTATTGTCCTTTCCGAGGAGTAACGCGTTTACCACCACACCATGTGGGTCCTTCGTTTCGCCTGTCTGTCAGCTAGTTCTATCGATCTTTTGCCATCAGCAATTACCGACATGGCGTGGTTATGAACGCGTTACTCCCCGGAAAGGACAATAGCGCATTCGTTCTCCACCGCGGAGTTTTGCAAATACCTTAGCATCACTGAAGTTATACCTCGCAATATATACCTGCCATTAAAAAGAGTAGGCATTAAATAATAAGTTAAAATTGTGGTTATAACCACAGCCTCAGCTTAACTGGGTTCGTTGCCGATTTGGGCTCCCCAGATCAATCCCGCTGACGGGTGATTGCTGATGGCAAGAGTTCGATAGAACTAGCTGGGACCCATCCTTTCGTGTATGTGCTGAAGCTGCCTACAGCGAAAACTATTTTTCAATGCTTTTAATTAATTTTGCACTAAGTTGTCATGTAGTCTCAGAATCCTGCATTGAAGTACTGCCACAATTTAGCTGTCAGCAACACCTAGGACGAATGATGGAGGTTGTCGAGCCATTCATGCATCCATCAAATGAAAGTGGTCATACGTTACTTGTGCTCGTCTTCCTTCATAACATCCTTCAAGAACTTGTGAATCGTTACATCGAAGAACGAGTTAAAAAACACAAAAGAGAAGTTTGTTTATCACATTGGATTTTCACTTGCGCTAACACTATGAACTCCTCAAAAAAATATTGGCCATCAAGACCGCAGTGTCCCGAAATTAGGGCTTCCGATGGACCACAGCAACGGAGTTGTAGCCATCATCGAATGGTACGGTGCAAGTAACTAGCACTTATTCGCACAATAGCTTTATTTCATGAAGTTTTCACATTCGGTGTTGCAAAATCGCGTTGCCAATTTGGCTTTAATTAGGAGTCGTCCACTAAATAAGATTTCAGACAACGTCTGATACACATTTTTTGATTGCTTTTATTTGCTGCATATTATCTTTGGCTGGCAAGGTATTATGTGAAATGCAACCACAATGATGCTGAGGTATTAGCAAAACTTGGGATCCTAGTTGAGCTTCGAACCTGTGATTGCTCTTTCCGGGTGCTCACGTCTTGCCCACTCCACCACCCAGACATTTGCTTTGTCTATCCCTCAACCCGTAAAATAGTATGCAATAAATAAAAGGTCGAGCTTGATTGCAATCGCAGCCTCAGCTTAACTAGGTTTAGTACCTCTTTGTCTTTCGTAGACCATTCTCGTTTACTGGTGATTCCTAATAGCACCAATACAGTAAAAAATTTGCTCAGAGAAAGGCAAAGAAAGGACCCCGGTGGTGAAATGAATAATTCGTGAGCTTTCAGAGGTAACCGCAGATTCGAACCTCATCTGGGGATCTGTCTTTTGCAAATATCTCAGCACCATAGTGGTTGTTTGATACATAGTTTAATGCATTCTAATAACATTAGGCCTTCGTATGTGTTGTTGTGTATGTGTTTCCAACACCTACAACCCGATGTGAATAGATTTTCTCTCATATGGAGGAATAGGCTGCTCTGCCAAAGTTGGTTTTAAGCCATTTTCTTCGCGGTTATTTACGTTGCCTTGCAGAGCTTTTTTGCTATTAGTTTCGTAATAAGTGTATAGTTATTACTGTCTTGCCAAGGAGTAAGAAGGACAAAGCGTTTGACGTTAATCAGTTCCTGAAAGATGCGCGATTTATTCTAATTCGTCCACTGTCATACGGTGATAGCGGTTCTCCAACTCTGCACGGACGATAAGGTTGCTGAGGCTGCCGCATGGTATCGAACCAGCGGTCGATCCAGCGTATTCTGCAAGGCACCACTAATCATTTTACCACACGACTACCGCGAAGATAGTACAACAGGAAATTATTGCTGAGGAGAGTACAGACATAGCGAAAGTATCGCATGTAAGGAAGGTGCTGTGGAATGGATTCTACCCCGTACAAGTCCAGTAACGATTAAATTCCATTTGTAGACGGACCCGAAAGTACAGTGTTGCTAATGAAACTGATCTAGATATACCTCCGCAAGGAAGGAAAAGTGAAATGCCAACATCCGATTTCTACATGGAAGACAGCGCTATTAAATTCGCTTATTTTTTAAAGTGCTCTCGTTTTTTCACGAGTTCCTTATTTTGAAAATCCGTGAGACATTTCATGAACAATTTTTTGCTAGTAGTGCAAACTTGGAGAGCAGAATATTTCCAATACAATCATTACTTATCATGAGGTACCTTAATTGTCGCTCAGCTTCGTCTCTACCGTTGACTACGGCAGCAACATTTTGTGCCGTTTCTAAAAAATATTGTGAACTTGGTAAAATCCGTTGTAAACTTGTTTAGCAGCACCCTGGTGACGTTTTAATGGGGATCCGCTTGTACCATAGTTAAAAGGTTCTTGTTGGCATGATAACTGGATTCGTTCAGGTACCAACAAAATTCTACCTTACTGACGACGATATTGCAAATTTCACCGATGCCGTTCTCCAGTCACTCTTGTATGCGTTGTACGCGAAGCAAGGTAGCACATCAAAAGTGGGTAGCGCCAAATAAACCTGCGACTTCGTTGCTGTTAACGTTTCTGTTTCAGACTCCGGCTAAATTAGTAATGGTTCTCGCTGCGTTGTGTCCAGGCAGGGTTTTGCCTAGGTTTTTCGAGCAGTGAGTTTTCATATTAGCATCAGTGCTAGGTATACTTGATATGCAATTGAAGCAAAGCGATTTATATTCAGTACTTATCCGGCCATGTTTGCTGTCGACGAACCACATCGACTGACGCAGACTCTGGATTGCCTATTCGAATCAGTGTTTCTTATTGCTCGTGATAATGACCCTTCGCTGAAACGACTTAAAATGGAAAAGGATTGGATCGAAAAAATGGAAAAAGTTTGTCGAATTTACTATTCAGCCCATGATATGCAGCTCACTGTATGCTTATGAAAGACATCAAAACGAATTAACACTAAAAACTTTATTGCTATTCTTTCCTTGGGAGCGAGCTTTAGAAAAATCTTATTATGCTCTAGTTTAAAACTGCAGTGTTAAACCCGTTTATTCCTACTCAGTCCATAATTTGCAGATTCGCTCGCCGTTGTCTCCGATAGCAGAATATTCTCTCAACAAGCTCAGTCGTTCACTAGGGTTCAACATCAGAAATCGTCTCAGCACTTTTCGATGCCACTTGTTCTATTTTCTGGAGATGCTCATCGAAGGGATCGACATCAATGATGTTTCGAAGGCAAATATTACCATTCACGTGAGTTCACTATGTAATACCCGTTGCGTAGGTCGGTTTACAACGCTGGAATCGTAGAAACATTACAGAATCTCACGCTGATTTTCTGCATCACTCCAATTCTTGATTACTCTGACTGTGTGAAATATCACACAGATCTAACGGATGAAGAGAAAGCACTTTGCAAGATGTCGGCAAGGTTACCGGTACTTGCCGAGATGGCTCTGAACAAGTAAGTAAATAACGCAGGTTTAAACCAAAGTAATAAACTCAGTGACTTTCTCAAGTTGACCGATGCACGGGAGTTAATTAGTTGTAGCATCGTCGTCGCAAGCTGCTAACGAAATTATTCAAAGCTGAACGTCGTCAACGTATTCTTTGTTAAAAATTGTCTATTTTCTGTTTTAAAAATGATGGCATACATTCAAAACGTAGTTAAGTTGAGCGTAGTTAACGTAGTTAAGTTGAGCTAATAGTCAGTAACAAGTTAAAGCGAGGCTGAGATGGCGAATTTTTACATTGCGGAAAATTTGGCTTTTTGTCGTTGGAAAATTGGTAAAGGGCTCATTGATATTCTTGTTATAATACTGGATGCGAAGGTGCAAGTAGCGCAGTGCTAGTGGTGTCTCTCATTGCGTGGATGTCCCAATCCCTCTAGGTGAGGCTTGCCTAGGACAAGCTCACTCTCTCTAATCTATTTGGGAGCACTGTAGTACAGCTATCCCAGGGTTGCAGTGAGAAGTGACTGGACTAGCATTTAACATTGACATTACAGCATTTAACAACATTAGTGCTGAGGACGAAAAAATCTTCAAGCTCTGGCCGAACGCGCCCGCAGAAATGTTTGAATACCGTCGTGGATGATGGGTAAAAGGAGAAGCGAATTGAATGCAAGTAGCGTAGCGATCCGCGCAGTGTGGTAGATGTGTTGTCCTTTCATGTAACAAAAAAAGTGCTAGATGACCATGCATGATGATGTAAGATCATGTCCTGTAGATCTCATATAGCGCAGTTTCACTCACACGGAGGCGAACCCACCCAGATTCTTGCTCTACTAAGCAAACCGAAACTTGTCTTCGTTCATGGTCTACTATTTGGTGGCAGATTTTCTCAAAACGGTAGAAGATAAATTTGTCGATCAGCGGACTCTCATTCACATTTAAATAAACCGTATGTCTACGAAGCGCATTTTGAATGCAATTGTTCAGCACCAAAGTTCTAATGCACGATTCTAAACAAACGGAATAATTTCAGAATGCTCGAAATTATTCAGTGTCTTTCCATAACAGCTCCAAAAGATTCGTCAACGGTCATCGGAGGATTCAAGGTGGGACAACATTTACGTGCAGAGCAGTAGCAGATGAAGAGGTACACTAGTGGAAGATCTACTTTATGCTCCTTGTGGAAACGAAAAACACATCTTCGAAAGTAATGCCGTAGGATTAGCATTTAAACCACTGTAAATCATTCACTAGATAGTGTAGTAGGCTTTAAACCAGCTGCTTCAGTACTTATTTGCAATTACTAAGTGATAAGATGGATGCTTGTCAAAATTGATGTTTTCCAGGACGTTGCCACCAAAGATGGAAGTGAAGAGAAAGTTCTTAAAAAAGCTGTCGATCGTTGCGTGACGGCTATGTGCAAGAATGCAAATTCTTCCGTGACTTCAGTTCGTTTTTAATCCATATCTTCCTGTCTTCTTACTAGTGATATTATTCATTGCAGAAACTCGGCCGTAAAATGTTACAGTTCGTGAAGACGAATCAATTCGAAAGCTCTCTGGCCACGGATATGATTTCGTCGATGATGGCTTCGATGACATATGTTCGTTGCTTAGCCTGATCTCTTGTGTGACTATAAGCGAACAAAGTTGTGCTACGAAATTGCATCAGTGCTGCGAAGTGATAAATATCCGGCTGAAGACTAAGGAGTACCCCAAAAAATGCTATCATTACCCGACTTCAGCTAGGCTTCTGTAATCATTAGGTCCATTTTTTCTAGGAGCATATGGCCTCTGTTAGAATTAAAAACGGATTGATTGTATTGAAATCCTAGTTTCTACGTTGTTTAGGAGCTGCCCTCGTTCTGGATACTCTTTGCAAAACACGTGCTGCACAATTTAAGAATAGTTCTAACGCGTAAGTGGTTTAAATATAGAAAACCACCTTTCTTTTTTCATTATAGCGATTGATATGACGTTTTTCAGCGGAAGTCAAGGAAGCCGAGGACCTGGACGCTACTGCTTCGTGGTTTGTTTCCTTGGCCTCGTCGCTGCTGGCAACAACTAGTGAAGTGCGCATGAGCAGATTGAAATCTTTCTTCATCTTCATTTTCGCGTTTCACACATAAAGTATTATTCAGAACTACATCAACCACAAGGATATCTGCTTTGAGATGATTGACTTCCTAGTGACTTGTAAAAGTAAAGTAGCGTACGCTGTGAGTCGTGGTTTCATCTTTGACTTTTCATACGCGTATTTGTAATGGGCAATACTTGCGACGCTCATTGATTTGCTACAGAGCGGTTCTGTTGGACTGTGGAACAGTATGTACATGTTGTCTCGAGTATATCCTGAAAATTCTCGATATATGAGCGAAAAGCTGGATAGGTCGCTGAAGGAGTGGGTACCAATACGAGTGCGTCTGAACTAATAGCTTGGCGAGAGCGGTAAGGAACGCTGTTAAACTAGGGTAAAAAATGTGTTTATAGGAGTGGGGACGTTTATATGAAATAAAAGACATGAAAATGGCATGGCATATTCCGAATAACAGAGGAAAAGCTGTTATCGAAGAGATGCTGAAGAAATTCCTCTTTCCGGTTATGGACCTTGTGAATTCGGTGGAAGTGGACAGGTTTGCTGAAATGTTTTCTCCTCCATTTTCTGGATTCCAGTATGCTATTGTGAATCTGTTCTTATCACGACCTATTGCTTTGCTCCATAGGCCAAATAGATTAAGTGGAATTAGTCTGCAATTAAACCCATGAAATCAATCTATACAAACAGCAAATATACTTCCAGAAAAATCTAAATCATAACCCTGAAAATAAATCAATAATTCCTATACCTACTGACTGGAAATCAAACATACTAAAAATTTATACTAAAGAACTAATCACAAAGGTAAATCCTAATTATCGACATCGACCTAATTATCGACAATAACCTATACTCTTCTATATGCTAAACCTTTACATAACAAGAGAAAACAGCCAAAGGATGTGAACCTTATAGACTTAACTTATCCTATCCTATCAAAACTCAAATACCCCTTAATTTGCAATTAAAAATACAATCCTATACTAAGAGTCTTAATATTTTAACCTTCTCCTTCTAAAGCAAATAACCGACTGATAGCTATGATCAAACACATAACTTCTATATCTATACTCAGGACTCCTACTATAACAGTTATCTATCAAAACCAAACGATATCTGTAAAATGACTCCAATAACAAAAAACAAACATAAACAAAGCAAACACTCACGAAAGACCCAAAAGAAGAAATTACCTTCCAAACTGAATACGTATCCGGATGATCTAAATACTTACGAGGGTAACCATGTAAACCGGCAAAATGCAAGGGAAAAAAGTCAAATTAACACCTACAAACATTAAAAAATACTACTACTATATATAACTTATTATAAACGTAACCACTTATAAACCTTCACCATAAACTAACACCAGTAAAAATACCAGAAACTGAATGAAAAATTCTTATTATAACTAGTCGAGAAGAAATTTCGAACCGATAATCACACAATGGGTAGAAGAGGCTTAAGCTCAACTGTGAGGAGGATAAAGCATTATTCTTTTAGCTTAGTTTTCGTGGATACATTCTAGAAAAACATATCCAATTCTCATATGTTTTATCCAGCTTAAAGTTTTTGCATATGAGCGTAAGCTTTCGATTTAGGGAAACTCTGAAGAAATCGTTCACCATAATCAATTCGATTTTCACCGGTGGTGCTACATGCTTCTCACTACCTTCCTCTCCACTATTTCAGTCTTCAAGTACAGCTTTACCGTGGTTCAATGCCAATATTCCTAATGCGGCCGTTTTCAAATTAGGTAAGCTGTAAAGGTTATTTTCCATGTATGTGACTGATCCCAAGGGCGCGGGCGGTTTTGTGTTCAAAGGAGCCCTGCAATACGCATAATATGGTCGTTAGCCCGAACCTGCGCCCAGGGGTCAACAAGCCTTCCATCTCTCCGATGACCTCAGATTGCTACCACACTTGTCTAGTAGGATGGCAGTACTGACATATTTATCGACAGAGCACCACAAGTCGTTGTATAGGCCAGATATGCATTCAACTACCTCTAACGAAATTTCGTGAACACGAATGTATGACACATTTCTCAGTGATTGATTAACGCCGAATGCTTTATCCCTTATCCTTTCATGACTGTTTCCATATTTTAAAACAGCAAAGTTCAGATGTTTGTCACCCTAGCAATAGAAATGTTCGGGAGATGCTTGTGGAGTTAATAGAGAATGTCATTAATAAGACAGAGACTTGTCAGAGAGAGCACAGTCAGGTGCTGATCACCATTTGCTCGATGCTTCACTATCTCATCCACACCAACTACATTGACTCGGTTAGTAAAATTTGTTAGACGATGTGTATCATTTGATGAGCCACACAATAGATCGCAATGTGTAAATGTTTTTCTTTTCCGTGATCCATTCCACCTGACACTCAGCTTTCACATTAATGCTGATTCTTTTGCAGACGAATCGAGTATGTTCTTCTTCGTGTAACTTAGGGGACAACAGTTTTATTTCAGAGCGAACTCTCAACCGCAACGGAGATTAAGGATGAGATTTTTACATATCTAACGGATCCAGTCAAAAAAGGCTATCCGAGTTATGTCTACGAATCGTTGGTGTATGTGTGCCACATGGTATGTTTCAGCACTCCAACATAATCTGCCCTAATCTCACGAAATTTAACTCAAAAGTTTCTATTAAACCGTTTTATATTAGAGCACCTATTAGTACTTGTCCATTCCTGTTTTCTAACCAATGACATTAACTGCATGAAGTGTGACAAATCCGCCGTCGCCCATTTCCTATGGTTTGTTTCCTAGGTAGTCTCTTGTATAGTAAGCTGAGAATGACTTCTGTAACACATGCAAATTTGCGTAATGAATTCGAAAATGGATTTGTATTTTGACTTTAAAAGAGAATAGCAAACACCCATTGATAGAGCATCTCGTTTTAGAAGAACGCAACTGCTACATCGACGCCGTTCACTGAGTTTCATTTGCGTGTTGTTCGTCTTCTCACACGTTTGTCCCTAAACGTATATGCTGAGGTTTGCCAACTCATGGCCTGGAAAAGGCCGTGAAGTTTTTGGTCACTGGAAAAGCTGCATAGTTCAGGTTCGCGTCGCAGCTCAAACAGAGTTGGCCCTTGTCTTCGCTGAGTACACTCTCTCAAGTGAGGCCATGATCGATAGTGTCATTCCGGTGTTAACTGATCAGGAAGCATCAAAGGAGAAAATTAGGGTAACTATTATTGTTAGTATTGCACTAAATGACAATTCACTGTTTTTTGATGAGTAAAGACGAGTTTGTTGTTACACTATTTATCCCTTCACAATAGCTGATGTTTCGGCGATTTCACCTTCTCCAGAGTCTGGAAGAGTGGAATTGATACTCAATCCACTCAGTGAAAGACTTTAATAACCTCAGGAGGTTGAACTTGATAGACAATATTTATTGATTTGTTAATAATTGATCGATTTTTATTCGTATTTAGTAATTATCAAGCGTAGGGTCGCATGTAGTTTACATGAACTTCAAGATACACTCCGCAAAAAAGCTAGGATGAAGCGCAAAATAGGCGCGAACAACAAAGAGTAGGGGCGATTGCTGATAAGATCAAAAAACATAAGACTATCGGTTAGTGATAAGGGTGGAGAGTTCGTTGTAATTCCCCATCAGTTAGATGTTGAGATAACGGAAAAGCACCCTGAGGATGCTTCCCTTTATCGTCCGTCGTCTGAGAAAGAATTTAAAAGTCAATACCAAAAGTTAAACAACGAATGGGTTAAAGTGGCAAGAGCGGCCGGGTTAAAACCATCAGTTATTTCTCATCTCAAAATCGACTTACCAACATGTCCCGTCTTGTACTTACTTATCAAAACCCATAAGTTAGTATCCAGCGATGATCTCGTGTCTACCGATCCATCGTTATTTAAGGTTAGACCTATCATTAGCTGCGTGGACGGGCCAACAGATAGAATAACGTGGTTAATAACACTAATACTTACTCAGTTGTTGAAGTACATTCCAGCTCATCTAACGAACACCCAAATGTTCCTGGATCGTCTACGTAACGCGCGACCCAACAGCGCGTACGTGGTGGAGTCCTTCGACGTCACTGCCCTCTATACGAACGTGTCGAATGACTCCGCTATGCAAGCCATAAACGAGCTCCTTATACAACACGAAGGAGCAATAAACATGTACGGTTTCTCGCTTCAGCAGTTGATGACACTCTTAAAGGAGTGCCTGAACTGCTCAATCTTCAGATGGACCGGGAGGTATTACGCACAAATGAGAGGGCTGGCAATGGGACAACGACTGGCTCCAAGCCTCGCCATTGCATTCATGTCTAAGGTGGAAGCGCCAGTAATCGACCTCGGTTCGTTACTCTACTGTAGATATATAGATGACTGCTTGGTCATTTGTTCAACGCAAAAAGAAATCGACAGATGTTTCGAGTTGTTGAACAAAGAGTCAGAGTATATTAAATTCACCCGAGAGAAACCGAAAGAAGACTGGCTTCCATTTATGAACAAGCAAATTAGCCTATCAGAAAACGGCTACATTACGAAGTGGTATCGAAAGCCAAGTAGTAAAAACATCCTAGTTCATTACCTCTCCTCTCATCCCTCTCACACGAAAAGGGCGCTTGTGAGAGATCTATCGAACGGCTACCAGCGTGTGCACAGGGAGACAACAGAGAGAGCAGTCCCGGAACTTGGCACGGCAAATAGCCTTTTTTAATGGCTACGAAACCGTAGCTCTAGATAGGTGTAGAGGAAACCACAAGTACTCCAACGATAACTCTAGCGACAACAAGGTCTCGTTTATACTGCCCTTCATTTCAAACAAAGTAAGTGCAGCTATAAAACGCTGTTTAAAAAGGGCCAGTCTAGAGAATTCGGTAACGATAATCGAAATACCACCGAATAATCTAAGGCGCCAGCTAGTTCGTAACCGCCTATACGACCGTCTATGTGCAACGCAAAATTGCATAATTTGCCCCAATGGTAGAGACGGTGACTGCATGAGTTCGGGTACAGTCTATCTGATATCTTGTAAAGCGTGCGGGAACGAATACGTTGGCGAAACGGGTAGACCACTCTACGTACGTATAAAAGAACACCTAGTCGGCAAAAGTTAACCAAATACTCCACTAGGCACGCATAGGACGCAGAGACGGAGATTTTGAAGTAGGAGTTACGATCCTCGCGCAAGAGTCGAGAACACAAGCGCGCAAAACTCTAGAGGCATTCCGGATTAATTCCAAGAATCCGAAAATGAACCACAGCGAGGAATGCCTCATTATCATGCGTGATATTGGACAGTTTATAAGCCTGTTATTCTGATGGGAGGAGCACATTACGCTTCCATGTGAATTCTGTGCGGTCGGTCTTCACGCGATATACTCAGTGGAAGACTCATAGAAAGCGGTGAGTGTGCAGAGCTATGCTAAATGTGATTGAAATCTTGGTTTAGAGTTTTCTCTGTTTGGTTATGGAGGTGTTTGGCCGAGTAGATTGCTGTCAACTTGACCCTTCCAGGCTCTGAGGAAGGCGAAATCCGCCGAAACGTCAGCTTGTGCGTAAATAAAGAAATAAAATAGCACCTCGTGCTTGCTGAACAGAAGTAGAAAGATATATTGAATCAATGCTGAGGTTAATAGAAAGTCGGTCTTGGGAGTTAATTATCAAGTGTTTGCTCATCAAGAAAGAGTGAATTATTGGTCTATTCCGAGTTACGGCATTTATGTGCTAACAATTTAGGGTGCTCTGAATGTGATTCTAAAATCTAAATGGGCAACTAACACTAGGAAATCGGCCAAGATGAAAGTGTGGCAAGCACTTCTTGACATGAACGTACTGTTCCATTCTGTAGATACTAGTTTACTACTTAAGTCAGAGCTATTATTCTGTTCAGGCCATCGAAATGCCTACAATTCTGAACGTATTCGAAGAGATCTGCAGTGATATCGGAAATATGCAAAAGCCTTCACTTAAGCATTACGTTTGTCTCGTATACTTGAACACATTTGGAGCACTTCAGAAAGAAAGCAAAGTATCAAACAATTTCTTTTATAGAAATGCGAAAAGCTGTTGTCATTCTGTGAGAAAATGTTCGAGAAACTTCCGAAAACTGGTGAATGGCAGAAATTCAACTGTAAGAACTCACTGGATCTCACAAGGCAAATACAGGAAGAGAAGAGAAACAAAAGCAAAGCGTTAGCTACTAATTTTCCATTTTCTCATAGTGAAGTTAGTGAGCAATTAATTTTCTGAAGAATCTCGGAAACAGATACAAAAGGAACAACGGTGCATTTACGGAACGAAGGGGACGAAACGACCACTTTTCAACTCATACAAGTACTTTGCAAATCTGTAAATGCTGTAGACCGTTGGGCGAGTTATGGTAACAAGGGAAAAGTTTTCTCAGTTCTAGTAGGAGATGGCTTTTGCTAAGTTCACTGACTTCGACGGTAACCTAACCTTCACTGTTGTCTATTGAAGTTCATGATTAAGGGAGCAGAAGGCTTTGGTAGAAATGTTGCTTCAACGTTTCGCTAACAAGGATATGCTGCATACTCGCGTTAAGTTGTGCCGGACAATGCTTTGGCGGTGTCAGATGGAGAAGTCTCGTCTAGAGACTATTAAGGTGAGCTTAGGAGATGGAATAAACGGTTGCGGTTAAGTGGTTACGGTAGTGTGCTTACACATAGTTAGAAGTTTGGTGTTAATCTGGAGCCGTTTAGTTCGTAGGAACGCGTGACGAGCGTTTGCTGTCTCATCATTTAGCCTACCCATAACTTTCAAATGTTGCTTCTCTTTTACGTAGATTTAGCGATTTTTTCCTTCATGTGCTGCACTGCGGTTAATTTCTGTTTGCACGTCTTATTCGGTACCGTAGTGATAGAAGCTGAATATGCTCATAATGTTTAACTCCAGATTATCTTGTCGAAATTCACTGACGAAGAGCAGTATCATCGTGAACGAAGTGCAGATGAGTTGTCGTTTTGGCTCAAGAAAAACAAAGCGCTTACAATTCGAATGGATTGGGTTTGTCCGAAGAAGGTGATGACAGACTGGAGGAAGGTCTTCCTGTTCATAATACCATGTTGATGCTTTAGCCACCAGAATCGATACCATTGAAGTGTGGAATTCGTCCGGATAACATGATTCTCGTCTACGATTCGGAAAATCATCCGAATACTGAGGAGAAATGGAATAATACGGTGTTTTTCTCAAAACAGTTTGGCTGTTATAAGTGGCCAAAGTACGTATGAGATAAAATGTAACCCAACTGTCATGATTATTGATAGAACTAAAGATTTTCTTTGAGAAAAGCTGGTGTCTGCGGTGGGGAACGAACGAGCTATTACCCTTTCCGGGGGCTAATGCGTTTACCACCACGCAATGCCGTTTACTTGCAGAACTATCAGCGTGGTTGTTCCTGCTAAGCAGCCACAGGTAAACAGACCGAAACTAACAGACTGTGAGGCAGAAATTTTATCAACATTTGAAAACATGGAAGTGTACAGTAAATGGATAGAACAACTTTTATTTGAGAAGGGAGATTCGTCAGAAATCAATGGATACACAATTTGGATAGTGAAGGTGCATATGTGCTAGTTCATTCCTGAGAAAAACTAGACGGAAAAGCTCACTTTTAGTATACGCTTCGTAATTTTGCCCATAGCACAATCATCTTTGATCGATTTACGAAAACCCTGCAGGAGCTCTTGAAGTCTCGTCAGGTGAAGAATAGCTTCTTCTCACAAGTGCCAACTTCTTTGAGTGTTTCGGTACTAATTTCAGCGAGCCGAGCAACGACTTGCTGCAGAGTTTTTTGCTGGTGTGGCAATGGGAACGAAGTATCATGGATTCAGTGTGCTTAACAAGCTCTGGTCGTGGTTAGCACCGGCCGTAGATCTTCTCTACGACTACCTAAACGAAGACGCATATTTTTCTTGGCATTTTTGTATTACCAATGTGAGTTTACAAAATTGAATAATACTACGATATAGTAGTTAAACCCTCAAATTATACACAAGCCATATTCCCTATGCATCACCTCTTGTAAAATGGCAATTGAAAGATAAGTGGAGCGCCACATCTACTTGGCGATATTTAACACCTCGAACTTTACCTGCTACTTGTTAGCATTAGCAAGCTGACAACAAGAGAACAATGCACATAGGATGTCCAGTGGTAGATCGATAATGGTAACGATAACGTGATGTGCTTGAAAACGTGACCATGGTGGATTTTTTGACAATTGGCAAAGTATTTTTGATAACTGTAGCCTGTCGACAACTTAAGTACCTTACATATTTATAGAAGATACTTAAAGGATACATATAGTTTCTAAATAAGCTCACACTGAGCTGGCAAAACTGTTTCTAATGATAAAATGTTAAGTTATTCTTGTTCCCATGTTACTTATGTTGGTCATATTATGATCAGTGAGTTAGAAGTAGCCTGAAGTCGCATCTTTTTAAACAAACGAACTCCCCTCATTGCCAGTGCGCCCAAGCAGATCCTCCGATGCAAAAATATCGTTCTGTATCGTAACAAAATAATGAAAGCGCTCGAAACTGCTCTGCTATCTCCGAACTGTAGAAAGTGGACCGAAGACGCCACCATGAGATTGAGTTGAGTTGAACTGATTCTATGTGTCGCAGGTGCTGCACCGAGACGATACCAGACGATACTGGTGGTTGATTGAGGAACTTCTTAAAGGCATGGCTCGTACGGCACCGACAGCGTGGCATCATGCAGTGTAAGAATTGAAATATAACTTAAACAACTTGGTATGGCGTTAATTAGGTGGATTTATGAGTAAAACGGTGACTTTATAGACGATTGCAAACGTTGGTTGCAAACCAGTGGAGAGAAACAGAGACGCGTCGGCGTATTTGTGAAATTGCCTGGCGTGCTTTGCCAAAGGCGAGAATTGAAACGATGCGTACAGGAATTTCAACGTAAGGATTTTGTAGATCGTGATGTTAATGCGGCCACAAGGATGCTGAGATATGAGCAGGACAGGGAACCTCACGTGGGTTCCGGATGCGCGATTCCCCTTTCCGAGAGTTCCCGTGCTGTCCACAGCACCAACCAAGGGCCTAACTTTGCCTTCTTCGGCCACACTTTTTCTCTATTGGTGTTATCAGTAATCACAGGTCAAAGAGAATGATCTGGGAGCGAAAATTTCGAAATGAAACTAGATAAGCTGAAGCCGTTGTCGAAATCACACTGTACTAATCCTTATTTCTGCATTCTGAGGCTCTGAATTCTCCTCATATCTCGGCGTCCTTGTGATTTTCTTTTGCTCAGAAGAGTCGCCAAAAATGAATTTTTTCGACATTATCTTCGTAGAAACCTACTGTTTGTACAAATGTCATTTATATGGATTAAGGGCGCTGAAAAACGTGTGTGTTGTGCTAGATGCGAACATGAACAACGACTTCCGTGGTCTTCCAAACAGATTCCACTTGGAATCCGTTGATTTCTGGTTGCAACGATTCAAAGGAAACGTTAGTCTTTTTTTGCGGCTGTCTGCATTCGACGCTCCAGATAAGCCACGTCCACTACTACCCATTTGGAGTTAGCAGATTGATACCAGATTTGTCTTAGAGCAAAAACAGATCGCTGGATTGATACATTGTAACGCGAGTTGCATGTCACTGAATATATATTTAACCACCTCCACGATGCTTAATGGGGCCGAATCCATTGGTCGTTCATAGGGGATAGGTCAGCGCATAACATTTCACTATTTTTGTGCGCTATTATTCAATGTATGTTTGGTCTACAGAATGATTTACAAGAGCGACCGAAGTATCAAGTCAATGTTTTCATGTGGTGAAAATATTTGAGCATCCTGGAAGCTGCAATTATCAGTAGCAACCTTCTGGATAACGCCGATCTCTTTCCCTTCGTGAGCACACAATAGAAATCTTACCACAGCTTTAAATTCTCATCTCGTCGATGACTTTGAATGTTTCCGAATGGAATGAAGGAAATTAATCGTTATGTAAAACGTGATGAAGTGACAAAGTTTTGTAAATCAATGGCCTTTAAAGAGTGATTCTGTTCATAACCACAAGACATTTATAATCATTGATCATTCAGCTTGACGAGACACCAAATATTAAATCCAGGCTGGCATCAGAAACGGTCATTCAATTTGACGGTGGTGTCAAGGCTAATGAACTGGCTGCCAAATTTATGGCAGTGCATTCATCTAGCTCGATGGTTGACCTGGTGGGTTCTTTCGGAATACACAGCAACTCTTGGTCCGCTATTACAAGCGTGTCTTAGTCCGTATCCTATAATATTGTCATCAATGGTTAACAGGAACTGTTCCTTACATGTGGACCATTCTTGCCGCTGACAACGTTTTTTCTGCCCTACGATGTTTAACTATACTTTCCAGTCACAAATCTACCTGCGAACCCTATTGGAGTTCCTCTTGCAGTATTACACTGACTGTATAACTTGTCTCACACCTGGTATCGTATCACTATTTCCTGTACTTCTGGAGTATGCTAATGAAGGTGATAATGAGTGAGTTACACGTCTACTGGCGAAGAATGATGTAGTATGAGCTTATAAGGACTTATTCCAGCATATATGGTTCGTTCAAAGACATGGATATAAGCCACAGCGCCAGTTTACTTATTCATGACGAGATGTCCACTTTACAACTTACTCCAAAATTTGCTGATTCATTTCTAAACGTTGTTTTACAGGTTTGCTCGATTTTACTAGTGGTACACAATAGAAACTATATTACAAAATAATGTCTTTAGTCATTCTACACTTCTTATTTATGGCGGGTTAAAGTATCAGTACTGAAGTTTATTAAAGTCTTGGTGTTTTCTAATATTTATGAATTGGAAAAAGCTACCCGACCTGAGAAGGTCCTCAGACTACTTTATGACGCCATTGTTGACCCTCAGGTAGGAATGTTTCTCGCGATAAAACATCCCTTTAATAAGATCGTTGTGCGGCCTGTCCTAGTCAACTATAAGCGCAAAATCGTGAGCGTTGCAATTACATGTAATTGACGCTTATCGATTTTACCGCCATTAGCCGCTATTTTTCTAACCACCATGAATTTTTTTTCTCTTAATATTCTAGCTATTTATATAGACGGAAGTGCGGAGAGAAGCATCCAGAGCTATGCTTACGCTTATTCTCTGTGGATACATCAAAGTCAACGACGATCTCTCGGTAAATCCACCTCCGTTTCCAATAAAAATTACTTTTAGAGGTATTTACGGATATTTAATAGAAGTACTTCAACAATTTGATGAAGAACAAGAACTTATCCACCCTACATGGAGCAATACTCGGAATGGGTGCCGTCGTTCGGGCTCATCCATTCTCTACTCCGTTGGCAATCAAACCAATGTTGGCAGCGCTGTGTGAAGTAACCAGCCATAATGCTGAGCTTCAGGTGGAGAAATCGTAGACTTTCTTTATATTTATACAGCAAAGTCGATAGTTTTGTCGGATGAGTTTTTGTGTTGGGAAACGGTCGATAGAATACAAAGACATACGATCATCCAGTGTAATTCAGAAGGCTGCTACAACAGCATTACGTGAATTTCGTCGCACCCATCGTGACAACTGGGAGAAAGTGGCAAAGATTCTCGGACCCGATCTTGTCTATAAAATAGAGAACGCTATAGCACCAGTCTACTATGCTTAGTCTCTGAACAGTTTTTTAGTGTAATCTTCTTGCTGTATAACATTCAATTTCATATGCGTGTTACAAAGATGGTCTTTCTGTTTTGTGATCAACACAAATGTGATTTTTTGTGGTGTCACCTTATAAATGCTGGTGGACTCGGTGGACTCAATGTCGAGCAAACGAATTGAGAGAGCTTATCCTGCTAATAAATCCTATTTTAAAACCAGAAAGTCGAACGTTTACACAGTATAGATTCTGTTCATGTCTGAGAAGAAGATAGTGAGGACCTTCATTGTAAGAATCCTAACAAACTTTTGGAGATTTTCAAGCAACACTCCGACATCAGCATAACGCCTCTTTACTATAGTTTTATTTCGGGTCTGGTCCGTAGATACCTATTCTCATAGTGCTGTACTAGCGGAAAGTTTACTACGCTATAATTTCGAGCGAGTTAGTCCGACTGTTCAAACTCCAGAGCGAATCTGTTGGTACTTACACAGAAAAATTTACGGATTAGGGACACCTTGTCGTCACGAAAGAAGAACGCATCATCGAGAAGACTTCTTTAAACGTATCTGTAGTACTCTAAACACCCAAGCGTCCTCAACCTGCATATTTATCAAGTACATATTTCGGGAAATCTACCAACTCCTATTCCACTTTCTCATCACCTATTTTGTAAAGATTTAGCTCAAAGATGTCTTTCTACTTCCGTTCAGCAAACGCGAGGTGTTATTTTTTTAGTTACGTACAAGCTGATGTTTCGGCGGATTTCGCCTTTCTCAGAGCCTGGAAAGGTCAGATTGACATCAATCTACACGGCTAAACACCTCCATAACGAAACAGAGAAAACGCTAAACCAAGATTTTATTCACATATAACACAACTCTGCATACCCACCGCTTTCTATGAGTTTTCCACTGAGTATGACGCGTGAAGACCAACCGCACAGAATTCACATGGAAGCGTAATGTGCCCCTCCTATCAGAATAACAAGTTTATATACTGGCCAATATCACGCGTAAGAATGAGGCATTCCTTCCTGCGGTTCATTTTCGGATTTCGGGAATTAATCCAGAGTGCCTCTAGAGTTTTGCGCGCTTGTGTTCTCGATTCTTGCGCGAGGATCGTGACACGTAATTCAACGTCCTCCCCGTTGTCTCTGGGTCCTATGCGTGCTTAGTGGGGTATTTGTATGCGGGCACAGGGGTCTTCCCGTTTCGCCAATGTATTCGTCTCCGCACGCCTTGCAGGAGATCAGATAAACTATACCCGAGCTCATGCAATCACCGTCTTTACCATTGGGTCAAATTATGCAATTTTGCGTTGCACATAGACGGTCATTTAGGCGGTTACGAACTAGCTGGCGCCTAGGATTACTCGGTGGCATTTCAACAGTGTTTACCGAATTCTCTAGACCCGCCTTTCTTGAGCAGCATTTTATATTTTCTTGAGCTGCACTTACATCATTTGAGATGAAGAGTGGGATAAACGGGACATTTTTACCGCTAGAGTTGTCGTTTGGAGATCTCCGATTTCCCCTACACCTATTCCGAGCTACAGTTTCGTAGCCATTGGAAATGGCTATTTGCCGTGCCAAGTTCCGGGACTCCTCTCTCTGCTCTCTTCCCGTCCACACGTTGGTTGCTGTTCGAAACATGTTTCTTATAAGCGCCCTTTTCGTGTGAGAGGGGTGAGAGGAGAGGTAATGAACCAAGATGTTTTTACTACTTGGCTTTCGGTACCACTTCGTAATGTAGCCATTTTCTGACCGGTTAATTTGGACGTTTAGGAATGAAAGCCATTTTTCTTTCGGTTTTTCTTGGATTAACTTGATATACTGTGACTGTTCATTCAACAACTCGAAACATTTGTCCATTTCCTCTTGCGTTGAGCAAAAGACAAAACAGTTATCTACATATTTAAAATAGAGTAGCGGCTCGAGAACAGTCACTGGTGCTTCCACCATAGACATAAACGCAATGGCAAGACTTGGTGCCAGTCGTTGTCTCGTTGCCAACCCTCTTATTTGAGCGTAGTGCTTTCCGGGCCACCTGAAGATTGAGTAGCTCAGGCATTCTTTTAAGAGTGCCATCAACTGCTCTACCTTGAACCCATACATGTTTATTGCTTCTTCGTGTTTTATAAGGAGCTCTCGGATGGCTTGCATAGCGTAGTCGTTCGACACCTTCGTATGGAGGGCAATAACGTCGAAGGACTTCATCACGTACGCGTTGCTGGGCTGCGCAGTACGTAGACGATCCAGAAACATCTGGGTATTCGTAAGATGGGCTGGAATGTGTTTCAACAACTGGTTAAATATTAGGGTTAAAAACCATGTTATCCTGTCCGTTGGCCCGTCTACACAGCTAATGATAGGTCTAACCTTAAATAGTGATGGATCGGTAGACGCAAGATCATCGCTGGATACTAACTTATGAGTTTTTATAAGCAAATACAAGACGGGACTTGTTGGTAAGCCAACTTTTAGTCGAAAGATAACTGATGGTTTTAAACCAGCAACCCTTAGCATTTTGGCTCATTTGTGGTTCAATTTTCTGTATTTACTTTTAAACTCCTCAGATGGTGGACGATGAAGTGAAGCATCTTCAAGATGTTTTTTCGTTATCTCAACATCTAACTGATGAGGAGTTACGACAGCCTCTCCACCCTTATCGCTAAGGGATAGTCTTCTTCTTCAACCTTATCAGCTTTCGTGCCTCTCGCATACCACATTTTTGCACTTCAGTGAGGTTTGAGCTGTATCTTTTCGCGCGATAGTGACTAAGGACTTTGAGGGTTTCATTCGTAAACGTCCGAAATTTAATTTCAACTTCATTACTGGGCTCTTGTTGTCTAAATAACGGATGAGAAAATGGTGGTGCTGGTATTGCCCCTACTTTTAGCTGTTCGCGCCTATTTGGAGCTTCATCCCTAGCTTTTTTGCGGAGACTTTCTTGAAGTTCATCTAAACTGCATGCTACCCTACGCAAGGTTACCTTAGAAATAGGTTCGGATGGTGAGAGACTCGGTCGCAATTCTAATAACGAGCGCGCAGGGAGAGTTATGCCTCCTAACACGGTTAGCCTTGAATTTTCTTGCACATTACCTATCCTAATATGATCTGTTTGATATTCTTTAGCGATATTTTTGTGCGCTATTGAAGCTGTGTTATGTGATTTACTCAAAAGGTCTTCGAATTTTCTCCGCAAAGTTGCATTAGCATTAGACCTAATAAAGTTGCAAATCAATAGTGACCTGCCCACTATTCTCCTCCAGAGGTGGTCCGCCAAATATTGAGCGCAAAAGTTTTCCTTCGTCTCGCACTTCTTCCACTTGGCGAACATCTGGTTTTGTCGGCTTCGCAGACAGGTGCGTACTATTCGCAATTCGACGTCCAATATTCGGTGACTGTCCTCTGGTAGTCCGCATACGTCGTGTAGTCGCCTTCGTTTGATGAAGTTCGGAACGACTCGGTGTTTTAGACAGCGGCGGAGAAAGTGTATTGACTATAGAGCTAAGACGATTTTTTGTCTAAGTGACATTGCTTCTTTTACAAGTCGGAAGTATCTTGCTGGTACATCTTGCAGTAACTCCCGCGACCGACTTTCTATTAACTTCGGCACTGATCAAATAATTCTTCGTATTCTTTTTGAGCAAACCCACAGCTTTAGCCGCGCTGTCTTCGGGATTCCAGAAAACGACAATGGCTTAAGCAGCAAATCTCCGAAAAATGGACCAACCAATGAAAAAATGATGACCAACCGCACAGAGTTCACATGGAAGCGTAATGTGCCCATCCCATCAGAATAACAGGCTTACATACTGCCCAATATCACGCGTGATGGTGAGGCATTCTTCTCTGCGGTTCATTTTCGGACCTCTGAAATTAATCCAGAACGCTTCGAGAGTTTTGCGCGATTGTGTTCTCAGAAAATTCTTGTTCTTAAAACTTAAAAGCTTCCATCAAATTGGTGAAGCTGAGACAGATCGGTCCTTTACCTTCTCGCGATAGTTCGATGAGGCTTATTGTTGGGGAAGGCCGGTTGATATAGAAATACCAAGTAGTTAGGAAGATTCGGTCAGAATTGGCTGCTTGCCTTTGTCTGCGCCACGCGGGACTTCTTGTGATTAGCAGGCACAATGACGAACACTTCAAACTTGGGTGATTGAACCGTTTGTCATAATTCTACAACAATTATAGCATAACTATGCAACTCTACAATTAATACAACAATGGTAGAACTAATGAATATGCGCAGACTGATCACTGGTGTTCAGGTTGCTTATGAGTGAAGAGGCTGCCATAAGACTTTTACTACATGAGATGGATGTGAGGAAGGGACATGGTGACTTGGGCAGCATTGCTCTGATCTAAGCTAGCCAACCGTGGAGCCGTTTGTATACCTTTTGGACTGAGCGGAGTCAGGCTACAGTAGGCGGAAAGACGGTGCTGGAAACATCTCTCAAGCATTGCAATCTGATAAGGCAATAGCCAAAGCATAAGACTGTAACTGCAGATATTTTTCATGAGATAACCGCCAACGAACTGTTAGACAAACGGATATCGTCATAGGAAAAAAGCTCACCGGAAACAGTATTCGAAATGTTTGACATAAGGTAATCAAATCGTCATAGGAAGAAGGTCACCGGAAACAGTATTTGAAATGCTTTACATAAAGAACATTCCAATGTTCGTGAAGAATGCTCTCTATACTATTGTCGCGTGGTTGTGTCCCACTGCACTGAGTCTTTGGTGAGACTCTGCTTGTTTAGATGACAGTCCTTCGTCTAATTTTTTATCATTCCTGTTTAGAATTACTCGAGCAAACGGTTTTTGGATAAAAGACAGCAAGCATAATGGACGATAGTTGTTGATACCGTGGTGTTCTTTCCTCATGAACACTAACACAGCCTTGCTGGTCTTTCATTGAATAGAAAACAGGCTCTGTGACAGGTAACGTATGGAAAGCCGAGTCAGTGCTTTATCAGAACAGGCGGATTTTGGAATGGAGAATCGGTGGAATGACATTTCCATCCTCTTCATGAACACTAACACAGCTCCTTTATTCCATAAGATAGCAGCACGACGAGCATGTTTAAGAGATCCCAGTAGTAATCATGAACGCTTTTGCCTTTCTGAAAGCGTAACTCTTCCGTGTGCTCGACAATGTGCACTCATCTTGGTTTTTTGATTGGCAATGCTGATGATTGATGATGGTAGTCTTTACGAATGCTTTTGCATCCTCTGCAGCTTCGACGATAACTGCTGGTCTTTTCTATTAAAAGATCACTTTTTATTGCCTCTCTGCATTGTTTTGCAAGTTGGGACTTGGCGATTGCATGTTGCTCGCGCCATTCCACGCCGGCATATCAGCTCGAGTGTTTCTGGAGACAGACGTCTCTTGGTGACTTTCGAATTCTCAGCTTTCATTGTGCTAAGGTGAAGATGTTGAATGAGCTGATCGTATTTCCTGTCGGTGTTGTCAAGAACGACAACTTCCCAATAGTCAACTAAAAAACTGAATAAGTGCAGCAGTAAATGTGGCACTTACAAAAGTAAGGTATTCACCCTACTCCGACGCTCATACAGAGCAACCGCTGTTTTCAGAAAGGCGATAGAGGGAATTATTCACGACTACTGCTCTGATCTTTTCAGCAGCCATATCCCTCCTGTCTCCACATGAAATTGAGGGAGACGGATATGTTGTCTCACCGCTTTTCTCTTCCGAAATCTGGTTTGCTGTTTCGCCCATCAAAACCTGGTTTAAAAAGGATAAGACCAGCGCCCCTGAAAAGCCTTCCGCCGGTCCTCATAAACACGCTCGGCTCTTCACAGGTTACCTGCCACAGTGCTAGGTTCCTACTCAATAGATTGGTAGAAAGACCGTGTTATTGTTCAAGAAAGGTGACCTCCACTATACTGGCGTCTCTCCCCCAGTCTGCTTGTTGTCTGAGATCTACAACTTCTTCACTCAAGTCATTCCAAAGTCAAATGGCAGAGCACTGGGCAAAGGACATCTATCTGAGCAAGCATCATTTCGAAAAGGATTCAGTGCGCTGGACCACGTCCACGCGAGAACAAGTCCTCAATGAAGTTTCGCGAAAGTACAAGAGACCGTTCTCTCTAACTTTCATCAAATTAGAGATGAATCTATCACTTTTATTCACGTGTAGAGTCCTTCGACAAACTGAAGCAGAATCAGACGTAAAGTCTCTGCACGGTCGGTGCGTCTCTACTCAGAACAGAAAAATCCTTCGTGAGCTATTCAAAGATTTCGCAACCAAAATATCATCATTAAGCAAATTAAGATCGATGTAAGGATAGGGAATCAAAACACCCCCTCGCCGAAAGTATTTACAGGAACACTTCAGAATATACGAAAGCTGGGATGGGACAACATAGGAGTGAAAATGGATGGTCGTCACTCATTCAGGTAAGATCAAGAAGAAAGAAAAATGCTCAGAAAGCAACCGAAATGAACAGAATCCACTGGAGTACTCGCACACGTGCCATGGACGAATGGAAACTGCTCGCGTCCGCTCCAGACACTCAACAGTAAACAGGAGGGTTAAGTGAGTGGTAAAAAAGGACAAAGGATAAAGCTCTCGGCGTTGATCAATCTCTGAGAGATGCGCCGCCGTGCGATCGACTTCGTTAAACATCGTTTGGAGGTGGTTGAATGCATAATTCGCCTTTACAGTCCTCGCGGTGGCCAACTAATGTATGGAGCCAATGCTGCTATCCTTCCAGACGAGTCTGGTATCAATTTACCGACCCCGGAGAGATGGAAGGCTTGGTGGGCCATGGGTGCAAGGATCGATTCCACGTGTGTGTTCCAGGGCACCTCCGACCACTACGCCACGCGCGCCCTTTTGTGGGTGGTACAAGTGGTGGTAAAGTAGTAATCCAGCCAATTGTAAAATGAGAAGTGCCGGCAGAAACACTCTCTAGTTATCCCCGTCCTATACCAGATGTGTTCAGTTCAGTAACTCTTGCTCGACGTATATGGAAAGCAGTAAACTTCTTGAATGAGAACTTTTCTCCCAGACCTTAAGTCAAAAAGTAACAGAAATATGAAGACGAATAGAACATAAAAGAAGCACAACATTCAGAAAATGAAAAAAAACGTATTTAATCACAGATAGCGATTGCTAAAGTAAAATATTAAAGTGATTTACATTAAGCATAGTAGATAGGTGCTATGGCGTTTTCAATCTTATATACAAGTTCTGAGCCGATTATCTTCACTGTCTTCTCCCAGTCGTCGCGGTGGCTGCGTCGAAATTCTCGAAGAGCGGCTGTCGCAGCCTTCTGAAAGCAGCATCGCTCTTAGTGTTCCATTCCACTGGTCGTGAAATTTGGAAATAAGTAAATTTTTCTTAAATTTAAATTTTAAATTTTTCTTAATTTAAATTTTAAAGTAGTAAGAGGAATTTCAAGAGAAGAGGACAGATTTAGTTGAAATTTAACACGCGGCACTTCCTCGTGCAGATTTTTCTTAGCAAAAATGCCTTACTTCTCTTGATTTCCAAACTTTCCTAAGTCAACGTGTTACGCATTTTCAAATGGTTAGTTGTACTCCCTATTAATAATCTTTCACCAGTTTTTGACATCAGATTGTAACGTAGTTTATCTCGTAATTCCTACTACTTCGTCGTTCTTATTTATCTGAGACAATTGCCCTCGTCGAACATGACTGCGAAATTGGTACTGATTCAAAGAATTTGATATCACTGAAATAAATCCCAACTCCGATTCACGCATGCAGTTTGATGGTGGTAAATCTGCAGAAACAATAGACTGCATTGTTATTATTAACCTTTGAAAGAAAGAAACGATACTGAAACATAGAAGAGACAACGGCACTCCAATGAAATTTCGGCGAAAAAAAAACACGATATTAAATATTCCTACGTTTCAACAAGATAAAGGGCTATAAATCCCAAAGTGCTGGAGAGCCGTCAGTACTTCATAAACATTTCGCATGTTGGTGCATTCGATCAAGAAGTGGAGTAAGTTGACAGGGAAACCAAAATCTAGTCTGTTTAGAAGCTAAATCAAGGGTGATTATGGACCATGTCAGCTGTAGCACAATTTTCGCCAAGCTGCTATATTTCGCTTGGTCAGGTTATTCTGTGATCTGACAAAGCCATATCAGTGCTCCGTCAACAAGCATATTTGCTTACCTTTATGGATTAAAAAAAAATTCTCCATTTGTAAGTAATTTTTTACTAGGATCTGGTACTATTTTAAGTTCGCCTGAGCTTCCGCGCAGAAACTTCGAACTTCTCAGCCAGGGTACTTCGACAGATAGATAGATAAAGCTCCCGCATCTCTCGCGGATTTTGACTGACTACTATTTTGTGTTAATGCAACAATGTTCGGTTTCGAATGCCGCAATCTTTTCGAATACTGCGAATACAACTGAATTTTCTTCTGAATACTGCTGATCGGCCAGGTTAAGTGACAATGCTAAATTAATTTTGGAAAATTACAGCACGACATTACTTGCCTGTAACTCAGCATTGCGAGTATTGACAGTACATAGTGCTCGTAACAATGGAATTATGAATGGTGGAGTGGAGTAGGGATGCGCCATCACAATCGCTCCCATACCTAGTACTGCACCATGCAGCGTGGCGCGATTGTCACACACGGACAGCTTCCGCAGTTGTTCCTGCAATTGAGTGAATCGTCGCCGTCGTGCAGAAACGTTCAGAGGGAATCTCCTTTTTCCTACCTAGTAGTTTCGTTAGTAGGCGTTTTTAAAGTTTAGAAGAATTCTTATAAGAAGAGGCAAAAGAAGATAAGAGAGCAAGAATAGAGAAGAAAAGAAGGAAGAACACCACTAACCAGGAAGAAACTATCAACCTTTATATATTCGCAGTGAACAAGAGTCATCATGCATCGTGAGGCCTCCATACGCACTTCCACCTACGAGCGTTCATTGCTTTTAGAAAAAGAAATTCTCTCTGGCTACTGTAACTGTCAAAAATACAAACCTGCTGATCTCTGAGCGCTTGTATTAGCAAGCGCACCACGTTTTTCCGTCGTTGAGTAACTTCTAATATGTAAATATTGGAGAAGACGATCACTTGCAAGAACTTCAACACCGACACCCGCACACGCCATGCGTTTAACCGATAAAAAGTCTAAACATGAACGTCTTCTCGGGTCTTGAGCACAGCTGGATTTCGTTTATTTGACCTCAACTAGAAAACTCTGATTTGCAGCAACTGGTGAAGCACACCTCGCTAGACCTTAGTGAATTTCGAGAGTGCCCATTAAAATAATGTCCACAGTAAATAAAAATAAATAGTGCAAAATAGTTAGTCAATGAAAAAAACTGCTCGACGCTGCCATTGCAACAACAACGTTAAAGAAAGCTTGCGCATTTTTAGAACACAGTGATTTACATCAACCAGGAAACAAAGTTGAACGAGCAATAACAAGAGAGCTATGACTAATAGATTCTAATAATCTTAGCTGAGTTTCCCGATAAAAAGATAAAGAACCTTCTTAGCCTGGAATACTCTACTCGGAAAGGTAAAGCAATTGTATATGCATCGCATTTCTAAACCAGTAATAATACAAGGAACAGCCACGGATAATAATCAGGTAGTGGATCGCTCGTTAGAGAGGTTTAACTTCGGATAAATATTCTGCACACTACAGCACCTCAAAATGAAGGCTTACAAGCACAAACTATAGAAAATTTTAAGTTCTTGAGCCATTTTAGTGATTGTCATATCTGCTTACATTGATAAGGACGTCAAGAAATGAGTCGGCAAACTTCTCGGTGACCAGAAGACTCGACATGTATTCATGTACTAACATACTCGCGTTATTCTTGATATCGACATCCTTGAATGCATCAATATGCCTAAAAAGGATTCTCTAATAGCGACAACATCTGGGAAGGTGTAATCAGTGAATGGGCACCTACTCAGACTCATCTTCATTAGCGTATTCGATGAGCATTGGAAACAGGGATATTATGCCCGGTGTTAGACACGTGATACAGTCCTCATAGTATTGCAGAAGAAATTCTAACAACGTTCTAAGGTAGATATGAGGCTGAAAGAGGCTGTGTTTCATCCTTTCGAATTTGAGAATAATTCAGGCTGAAAAATTCTTCGATGGAACGAAAACTTCTCATGGTAATCACAGAATGGCAGTTCTAAAATTCTCAAACATATTATTAATCCAATTCCTGTTGAAGCTGTGACAAATGACAAAAAGCCGATCCCATCTCTGACAACCGCACGTCACTATCAAATCGCTTTCACCTCACTATTAATATAGTTTATACATCAGCTTGTAAACACGCGGATAGACACTCCATACTGGAATTTTAAAAATTACGGTAGCTCCAGAATTCTGTTTTCTGCGGATATTTTTTATGACGGAACATAGGGTCTGGCTCATTTTTCAAACTAACATCTGCTTTTTCGGCTAAACTTGACGAGCCAGCAGTCTGGGAACCTGCAGCAGAATCGTCCTTTCCTGGCTCCTTTGTCATCGCTTCATAATTCGCTTGGGCCATTGCATTTTCATTAGATTCTACGGGCGAGTTTTCCCTGCTAGCGAGAACATCCAACTAAAAAAATCACTTATATTCATACAATTAACTGAAGTTCTTTGTTAGCAGCGTACTTGCTTTTCGAAACGTTGCAACCAGACATCCACGCTCTCCAACTGGAATCTCTCCGGGAGACTTTTCAAATCATTGTTCATATTCGCCTCCAACACCGTACAAACATGCTTCAAAGATCTGGAATAGATACTGTAGCACAGGGAAACTTTTCCAAAAAGTACATAAACGTTCTAAGGAAAGCAGTTGCAGGTGCTTTTACAGCAAAGTGGTAAGTGTGCCCATCGATTTCTGACACCCAACAAAAATCGAAGTTCGATGTGGATCTAATGCAGCTTGCTAATAATAACTCAATACGAAACTGATGACTTTGACTTTTTAAAATAAAACTTTGCCATAAGAGCAGCATTGTTTTTGTTTTGTAAGCCATGAATCTTTTAAAACATTACGTCGATACTCCGAGTCTCTGGGTTTCGATGGTGGCTTTAGGCAAGCTCTTCCACGCGATGTCACAAATTCGCTTTCGAGTTTCTGTTTCACGCCAATCAGTAGCGATAAGGACTTGCGATCGGCTTAAAAAAGATGTTAGCACACGACCCGCTCTACTGCATGATTTATTAACCTCTTAACTCTTAAAGATTAATTCTTACATTCCTTGATGCCAAGCTGATGGAGCAGGACGCATCATACTTTTAATGAATTGCTCCACTAGCCACCAGAAACGTCTCGTATCATCACGATTAAAGACCTGTAGCAGAACATCACTCCCTCATGGTGTACAAAATTAAACTAAATTCTTGGTTCCGTGCTTTACTTGATTTACATAATCGATATCTTTGTTCGTGTGTGTGTGTATGTGTGTGTGAGTGTGTGTATGTTTATGGGTGTGTGTATGTGGGGTGTGTGTATGGAGGTCAGAGGTGTGTTACACGCATTTTTGCTACGTTTCGGGTTTTTTTGCAAAAGTTGCTGGTTGTGCTCTGCATGCCAAATTCAACCTAAAGCGTAGCATATTTCAAGTGATAGGAAGTAAACATGGTGAAAGTTGAAGTCCTACTGTGGCAACTATGAAGCTCCATTAACTTCCCTCAGAAACTGAAGAACAATAACACAACCGACATTTGTCACATTCAACACTAAAAGCCGCTGCCTTGAATCTCTTTCGGTGCACGATGAAAATGCGTGAGGAGAATACGATAATTTCAAAACCAATTCAAGCTACAAAAATCACAAAATATTAAAATAATAGTTTTTGCTTGCAGCGGAGCTTGAAATCGTGAATATCTAGTGCCGTTCACTCAGTACCAACTCCGAACATCAACTTCCACCTTATTTCTGGACAGCTTCACGCCCCATAACCTTAAACTCTTGTTTGAAATGCGTATACGTCTTTGCCTTGTCAAATTCTCCAAGTTATCCGTTTCAATTCTTTGGGTGCAATTCATACGCTTACTACGTTTTAGTCTGAGCCTGAAATAATTGCCCACATCAGTAATGCAGATATTCCAAGTCGAATAGGCATCGGCATTCATGTGATCGTAGAGCTCGTCCACGGCCGGCGCCAGCCACTCCCACAATGCATTCAATTTCTTGAACCCCAGATATTTTGTCCCCTTTGCAACTCCAGTGAAAATTTCAGCGGCCAGACGTTGTTCAGCTCTCTGTAACTGTTACTGTTAACGTAGGTAGCAATGATCCTAGAATTTGAGGAAACACCGGTTGTATTTAAAGGAAATAGTAAACCGCCTAATAAAATGATCTGAGAATGCAATACAAAATTCATGAGCCGAAGCTGCTTTTTGTTACTTAACAAACTATGAAAAAAAAACGTTAAAACTAGTAATATTGCCCAAGGATATGAGTAAGGCTGCATGTGGCGCAGTGGGTCGCAGTCGCCTGAAACACACGTGGAATCCGTTCCCGCGCCCATGACCCACCAAGCTCTCCATCCCTCCGGGATCGACAAATTGGTGATTGGTGCCAGACTTGTTTAGAAGGATAGCAGCACTGGCTCGATACATCGGTACGCCACCGCGAGTGATTGTAAAAGCTAGACGTGCATTCAGTCACCTCCTAACGAGGCTTAATGAAGTCGAGTTTATGGTGCATTCCTCAGATCAACGCCGAGAGCTCTACCCTTTTATTTATGAATAGGATGTAATAACATCGTCCGTTAGACAAGGATAATGCCATTGAAAAAATGTTGCAGGGTAAAATATCTTTTTCATCACCTTTCGACTCTTTAGGAGCTCAGCAAGTGTTTTTGTCGTCAAGTTGTAGATCGCGTCACTATTGGGGAAGTTCCGTAGCAGATACTGAAAGTTCTGCTGATCAGGTATCGTTTTAGTTATTCTCTTCTTGTCAATTTTAACGATGACGAAAGCACCTTTTTTTCCTACGGTAATAAAGTTTGAATATTGTTGTAGCACTTTTATACAGTTTCAGTGAACTTATTGTCATTTTTTTTGCGTTTCTCAACGACGTCACTTTCGTGGTGCGATGACCCGAAAGCGAACTCGAGGAGCTTTTTTGAAAACAACGGAAGAGAAGAGACTGAATATGAACCACGCCAAGCTGTTGGCAGAGATTGGTCACTGTTACTTAGTGAGAATAGTTTTGAACGGTAACCTGATTCTATAACACCTTTTGTCAATAGGTATATAGCACGGCGAACCTAGTTAGAATGAGAAGAAAAAAGCAATGGTGACTTCAAAAGAAAATAAGTTAAGGTAAGCAAAAGAAGGGAATGATTTCTACTCAAAACACAGGCAAGAAGTTATAGAGCCTAAGTTTCGTGACAAATAGGATGCTTACGTTTGTTTATTTGAGTGCGAGACACTAATGCTGACTTTACAAGTGGGTAAAGAAAACCAATGAAGCAGCACAACTCAGGTAACACGGCATCGGATGAAATCTTAAGCACATAAATAGTGAAAACCTTGATTCTGTACAAGAAAAGAGGACTAGAAGACATCGGCAATTATGACCCGATCTACATCCTATGCGCATTCTATAGCCTCCATACTTAGGTCAATCTCAATAAATTTGCTCGTGGTTCTTCCTGCCATGAAGCACGGCTAGTGTTTTAGGAATACTTTTTTATTTACCGCCTACTAGAATTTGCACGGCAGGCTATTATGCGAAATCAACCAGAGCGATGCTAAGATTTCCGCAGGACTTGGACACCGGGCCAGATCGAACCATGAGTCCTTTCCGTGGGCTCGCGCATTGCACATTGCAGAGGCCCTTGTTCTGAGTTTCTTTTTGATAGTTTTCCATCTACCAGTGCCATCAACAATCACCCGTCAACAGGATTGATCTGGGGACTCCACATCGGCGTTCCATCTCATTGAATCCAGTTAAGCTGAGGCGCCATAATCGAGTGGATTCTACAGAATGTCAAGTATATAATAGGAATAAAAAGGATCCAACTCATTTATCCAAAGCTTTTTTCACATAGCTTTTAAACGAAAAACTTGATTCCTACCTTTTCTGCAAGCAAAATTAACTCGAAGCTTCAGCAAATAACGTGGAAAAAAATTACTAGAACCCTTCTGAAGCAGTCAGTAATTGACAAGAGAACAACAAACAAGTGATAATCGTGCGTAACCATTGTAACCAGAAATCATGTTATTTTCATCGATAGGGAATGCAACATCCACGCTTCTCCTCATTCATTGTTTTTAAGCGCATTGACGGACTTAAGGACGCCTGAGAATCGAAGTTTGCGCAGAATCAAGGAGAATGAAATGCCCAGCCAGTGTAAATTTGGACCATTGTCAGGACAATGCATTCAATCCATATGTAATTTCACGACGTTCCACCTACCTTTATCAACCATACAGTGTTGCTGTTGACATCCCTTGAATCGTTTTTCTCGATAAGAAGTAAATCGATCCATTTAGCAAAAAGCGCTTCATCCTCAAAAGCGGCTATTATGGCCGTTTCACAGTCACTGAGAGCCGGGCGATTCAGCTGTGGATTCGAGGCGTACGTCACCACACTTACGGAACTGAAACCGATTGTGTTTACATAGAAGCGCTGTACTCGATCTCAGCGAACATTCAATAAACGTTTCAATGAGCAGAATTTCAAAGTTAAAAACGTTCGGTGCTGATCAATCCTTCAAGAATGATAAGTGCACTCGGCTTCAGCAGCGTAGGGGTGGCTGAATGCATATTTGGCTTATACAGTGACTTCCTGTGGCCTAACGATGTATCAATTAAATAATTTTAACCTCTAGACAAATTTTGTACAACAAACCAACACTCGGATATACACATGGAAAGTTTGGCAAACCCGTTGCAGATCGAAGCAAAAACCAATTTTTTGCCTATTGTTGGGCACCTCTAACACTACACTACGCGGGTCCCGATTTATTTTAGGGCTGCAAGCCGAAATACTAAGCAATATATAGCAATTATGAATTTGAAAAACATGCAATTTACCAGAAAGGATTTCATGGAAACAAATCTGCGTGACTAGGACAAACATTAACTCGTAGTTCATCGGGAATTGTTTAGGAATCAATTGGCTACGTTCTTTTTGCTTCTTAGTTATTCAATGTAAATCCAGCGAAAAGTTACACAACATCTCTGTTTCAGGAGAGAACGCATTTTTTATATCAATAGTATTCAATATAGTTAACTGACGGTGGCCATTCGTAGCTTCCAAATGGTTTCGAGAAAAACACCGTTTTATTCCATTTCTCCTCAGTGGAAGGCAAATTCTGTGAATCATATGCCAAAGGAAGATTGTCCACTCGCAAGCCACACTGGATCGACTTAGATTCTGGCTGGAATGCAGATCTTTTAGAGGCGGTAAGATGATAGCGCAGAATCTCACCTTCTTTGGGCAGCACCAATTCATACGAATTGTCTTCGGTTTGTTCTTCTTAAGCCAAAACGACAACTCGTCCGCACTTCTTTCACGTAGGTATTCTTCATCGTCAGCAATTCTTCCCACTAAGATCTGCAGAAGATAATAAAACAATTCCAGCTAGGACTGCAATACATTGAATATGTCGGACAGTTAGCATACGACCATAAAACGCAATGGTTAACAAAGGGAAGCTATTCCTCGCCCATGTCACAAATTCATAAAACCTACAAAGGGTTTCTGTTAAGCATTTGCAAATTTTCTACTTCTTTATTCGGAATCTACCACAATCATTCGTCTTGCAACACCGTCCTTAAGTGCTCGGTCGACTATGATTACCGTTACCAGAATCACTGCAATCCTGAAAGAATTCTGTGTCCCAAAGCAGCAGAGACTCCCACCCCAGCAGCTGGCAACTGCACTTGTTGTAAACGTAGGGGACCTTTAGGATATTCTACGGAAAACCCACGGTCGAACAACCTTCAACACGTCCAATGAGCGAAAAAGATCTTTAGATCTGCTTTGTAAATCGTTATGATGTAACCAAACCCACACATGACCGCTTCATCTGTGTGGATGATGGTCAAAAGAGGACGCTACGACAGGATGTAGTGTAAGTAAGAGCACGACAAACGAAGATGAGCAGTTTACGATATTAAGCAAATATTCAAAAAATTTACCTTTACTACAATTACGCTGAGATAATTTTTCGTATGATTAAGCCGACAAGAGCTTGGTGCGAGGACTTACATTCGGCTAAATTGTCGGTGTCTTCGTCTAAGAGCAACGTTGATCCGAGTCGATGCTTAGCAGCTGGTCGTTGTCGCATTGTGTCAAATCCAGTGGTGGGAGCACCCTTCGAATGGAGAACACTTGGAAATGACCTTTTATGTTTTGAAGACGAGACGGGTGTTGATTGATTCCCCTTCTTAAATATGCTTTGAGGACGACGAAGGCGTCCAAACGTTAGCCGAATAAAAGTTTCTTTTTACCAAATTCGTGTCAGTTCAATTGTACAGAAGATTGTTAACTACTTCCAGAAACCGTCTTTTATTTAGCCTTGCTACGAATAACCAAATCTTTACTGAGGCCACACGAGGCTGTTTTGAAACAATTATTCAGTTAACGTTTTGACGTCTTCGCCTCCTTCAGACCCGCATTGATCTCAGTCGATGATCGAAAGGTGGTCGTCCTCGCCTAGCTTTATATTTTATAACAACCTCGTGTCAGCTTGGTAACCCAAAAAGGTGTTATAAATGTGTCGTTTTCTTTTTTAGCAATCGCGAGGTTGTTATTCAGCACACATTTGCTTCTGTACACATAGAACACATGCAACACAACGGTAGCTGACGTTTCCTCCGCATCGCCTTCCTGGAACGGTACACTGATACGCAATTTACTAGGTCACCTGAACGATAATTACACGATCACCGGCTTCTAGCAAAGAGGAATGCTCTGTTGATTCCGCCACATACCTTCGTATCGATCGTCGATGGGGGTGGTGCAGTCGTCAACCATACGCGACTCTGAGCGGCTCTTCTTCCTCGGTGGAAGACAGGTGACAAAAGCGGTGTGTTTTTCGAGAAGACGTATATATCTTGTCATTGTCGTTCAGATTTTCATCTTTCTGTTTATGCTGTTGAAGGGTTTGACCTAGTAAGCTGCGTACACTTCCAGGCTCAGAAGAAGGCGATGCTGTCCAAACGTCTGTTACCGTTGTGTTGTATGTGTTCTATGTGTATGGCGCCATGGCTGAAAAAGGAAGCGACGCATTTATAATCCAATGCCGAGGTTAGTAGAAAGTCGATCATGGGAACAAAAAGGTATTGATTATTTGTGCCAAGGTTAAATCGCCTTTTACAGATGTATTACTACGCTATGTGCGAGCTAGTATACAACCGACTGCTACAGGACGGATTGTCAGCCAGACAGCAGATCACATTGGCTTACGGGAATCGACCAACACCCGTCCAGTACAAAAAAGGCACCGTCGAGTGAGATTCTTCATTCGATCAGTGCTCCACTTTACTGGATTCGACTCGATGCGGTAACGAACACACACATCGCGAGGATGACCACCTGTGGATCATCGACTCGGATCAATTCGGAAGTGAAGAAGACGAAGACGTCGAAACATCAGCCGAGTAACTACTTTACGCCAACCTCGAGGCAGATTAGTAACACAAGGAGGTATTGACTATTTTTATCGTGGTTTAATAAAAGTTTGCTTTTAAGGCATTGATGCTGAGATATTCGCTAAACACGGAAGACCAGGCCAGCTTCGAACTCGCGAGTAGCATTTCGTCGGATCTGACTTAGGTTCCAAGTTTTGTAAATGTCTCCGCATTATAGTAGTTATATCTCAACATCATTGTGGTTGTATTTCACATAATGTCTTGCATTGGAAAATAATACGCAGTAAATGAAAAGTTGATGAATATACCTTTATTGTTTTCAAGCCACTTTTTTCCTTCTGGCACCTCCAAAGCATGGCTCTACATAGTTTGATTCGAGTATGTAAAAGGTCTTTTCGAGCAAAAAGCGCCAGCAGGCTCTGCACCAGCGCCTCTTGCTCCCTACAACATCGCAATAATAGGCACCGTGTGGGCGCGTGTGGCGGTGTGGTCAAAGGCGCCCTCTAACACGTGGGATCGATCCCCGCGTCCATGGCCCACCAAGTGTTCCATTCCTCCGGGGTCGGCAAATTGGTACCAGACTTGTCCGCGAGGGTAGCAGCAGTGGCTCGATACATCGGTAGGCACTGCGAGTTATTGTAAAGGCCAGATATGCATTCAATCATCTCCAAACGATTCTTGATGAAGTCGAATGCGTGGCGCATCCCTGAGGGATTGATCAACGCCGAGAGCTTTACCCTTTTTTTTATTAATATGCTCCGGAATAAATTCGTATGCAAGGACCTATTTTCATATGTCGCTTTATTTCAATGCTTCGGAGCCTTAAAGAAGTTCACGAAAGTGTGAAAAGAATACAACCACAACGTTGCTGAAATATTTGCAAAACTCTGGACCGCAGGTGTCTATGGTGGGGAACGGACGCGCTATTGTCCTTTCCGGGGAGTAACGCGTTCACCACCACACCATGCGGGTCCTTCGTTTCGCCTGTCTCTCAGCTATTTCTATCGATCTTTGCCACAGCA